>WIXG01000342.1:0-82467 GCA_009869945.1 Mesaphorura yosii | reverse complement strand
AAACGAGGCAGTGAGCGATGCGACGAGTCGTAAGGAGAGATTAGTACAACGAGCTCATCTAGAGTGAAGAGTGAAGAGGAGAGAATCAGGATGGAGCGCTCGGGCAGGGCGCAGCAGTTTTATATGCGTTTTATTACGCATGCGTACTTGATCGCAGTTTAGGGCAGGCGCAATTGTGTATCTGTTCACATTGCAGGGCAACATAATAACATTAGTTAGACGAAGAAGACAGCCAATCCCTCCGAGGTTCAGGCAAAAAAGAAGCAGGGAAATACTTCCATGTTATACAACATCACAGACTATTTAAGTTAGTTAACACTTGATTTTTTGCGTAGACTTATATGTTGACTTTTTTTTATCAGGACCAAGTTGCAGGAGAGAACCACGTAACGCTGAGCAAAATTCAGCGTCACAATATCAATATGCGATGAAAAATGCATAAAAGGCGAGTGCACAGCACATTTTGCACCAATCATACATTTGCTCCCGTACAGTGCACATCAAGCACATTTTTCTCCTGAAAACGATTCGGCCAAAATGGATCCTACAATTTATCGAGGCTCTCAGCCAAGCATGACATCCTCCAATTTGTTTACCATGCCACCGACAGACTTGTCTGCCCTGTCATTCAACTAGATCAAAGTGGCACCATCCTACAGCCTGGTGGTAACGTCGAGCCCAGTCCACTTTTCAATTCCAGCCAGCCATTTACAGTACATGGATCTCGGGTCATCATATCTCTATGTAAAAGTCAAATTGGTCAAACAGGACGGGACAAATCTCGAGGCGCCCGACATGTATGGCCACACGGCAGGAATACCGGTATTGTTAACCAACGGCCGTGGGTGAAAGAAATGTGAGTTGACATCGATTCTCTACTATAAAGGTACGACGCCAAATGAATTTTACCCCACTAAAAACACGGGCTTTAAAGCTCGGCAACAGTGAACTGCACTGTTGAATTCTTCTGCCAATGAACTTCTTCAGATCTGAACTCATTAGGGCTGAGCATAATCGAAGACTGCCGCAACGTGAGGCTATAAATTAGATGTCTCGCCTTAATTAAAGAAATTTCAGCATCTTATGTAAATTCTTTATTGAGCTAATTTCCAGCAAACCACAGGCTGGCCACAGGCCATCCCGACCCAGAACTGAATGCGAATTCATGATCTCGAAACTTCCAAATGGATTTTGCATGTCTTTTGGCGTGTCGGTGCTATTACAAAATTACGAGCTCAAGAAAAAGCATCCCACCACAGCACACTGCACGGTGTGGATAGGATAGATAACGCCAAGACAAATAACACGAGAACGATGCTGGAAAAATTCATCTGTACGATTGTTTGAATTGGATTTCCTCATCTTTTCACTTCTTCTTCCGTCGCCTCCTTCGTTCTCAGCCGCGGAGGACGTACTTGAGTGGAATAATAAGCGGCAGAGAAGAAAATTGTAGCAAAGAGAGGAAAAATGAAGTTCGTGCTCGCCGCTGCCTGTGGTGGCGTGCGTCGGTGGAAGAGAAAACCAAAGTCAAGTGGTTTCGAGAGAAATGAGGAAAAGACGAGCAAAGACTCGTATTTCGTCTTCTTTGTGTTGTGTGCCTTGTGATGTGAAGACGAGACGAGACTCGAAGTTCAGGAGTCTAGAAGTGAAATGACAAATCCAATGCAGTGATGATGCACGTAATTGTTCGAGTTGCGATTGCAATTTCAGTCATATCGACTAAATTGATGCATAAAATACAAGAAATGGATGTGGACTGCAGTAACAATTTAGGAAGAATCCGGCTCGGTACTTGTATTTTTGATTTTTGAACCTGTTGGACGATTTTAAGGATGTGCTGTGCAAGAAAAGAATTCATGTAGATTTCGTGCATTGTTTTGGAAGTGACAGTACTAGAGTGATGCATGCTGCTTCCTGAATCCTGATATTAGACAATCGTATTGTACGTAGTGTCAACTAAGATTGTCAGACAACACAAAACGAAGAACCATCGCTCCACAGCACGGCTTTTCTCGGAATGTGCACCTTTCTTCCGTGTTTTGCAAGCTGCAATGAAAGAGTGCAGCAATCCATCAAAGCATTACCGCGACTTGCGACCCGACTTTTGAGTTAACTGCATTCCGAAAGCCAAATCCAGAACATCCGAGTAAAAACGATGCAATATGCAACACAACGCAAAAAGAAGGGGATTTAGAATAGCAGAAAATGTAAAATAGCTGGAATGGCTGATTTATGCAAATTTGTGTGTACGTTTCTCTCCGTTCCACCGCGTTAGCTGGTACTTGTTCGCGGTTTTGTACTACTGGTATCAAATCCGGAAACTGCGATAATGCGAATGCCAAATACGAACAAATTTCTCTAACGTGGGCTCAGACGGACAGACGCAGTCTGTGGAGTGGACGATTGTCGTACAGAGCTCATCCATACTTTCGAAACCATGCAACTGGAGAAATTCTCAAGCGGGACTCGGCAACTAAGCTCCTCTTCCAATGAATGTTTCTCTTATTTTTTTCAATTTGCAGTCATTATCGCTTATGGAATATTCATCTCGCAGCCAAGTCGAGCAATGGACTCATAAATTCTAAGATGAGAAAGAAACTTATCCGTACACTACACTCTTCTGCTGCCGCTAATGGGTATCGGGTCCCGACGATACTTTTTTTTTGCTCTCGATTTCGATTGTTATTGCTGAAAAGAAAGCGGACTTGGGACAAAGAAGCGATTAACTTCACATTTTTCTCTTCTTTCTCCTGTGCCTTGCCTCTTGTTTCCCGTCTCTCATCACACATTATAAATTACATTGCTCGTTTACAGAGCACGAAGACGCCAGAACGCTACGCAACGTGGGAGCTGTTCAGATTGTGCAGTGTGCAGTGTAGATCATATGGACGAATAGACCAGGGAAAGTGCCGCAAAAGAGTTTGGCTAACGACCACGCAACAGAAAAGCAAAAGCAGGCTTCATTTTCGCGAAATTCGTAATTCTTCCTTATTCTCCCATCCTCCGACAATTTGTGTTGGTATTATTTTTATATTATTGCAATCTTCGTACTCATGTACATATAAATACTAAATAATACAGCACTTATTGGTTATGTTCAGCCTCGCCGAGAATGCAGGAAGTAGCGACCAGCCAGCCTGCCCGTCTGCGTGATCTTTTCTCGCCGGGTTTGAACACGCTCGCCTTTCCTTTCCATTTCTCAAGAGAGACAATGAGTAGAAATTATTGCTGTAAAGCTGGTGAGCCAGTGCTGGCCACAAAGCTTGGCCGACACGAGAACAGCTTCCAGACAAAACCAGAAGGAAACCTCATTATTATATTACGCCACTCGTCTTAAACACATTTTCACACTTCAAGACACGAGTCCATGAGCGGTGTATTGCAATTCGTTCGACGCGAACGAGAAACTAATGAAACAGCCAAATGTGAACAAACGAGCTCGACTCGACCTCGACTGTGAAGCGACTCGAAAATTGTCTGCATCTTGTTTGCACTCGTAACACGACAATGTCTATAGGGTACAATGTCTACTAGCGACAATGTCTACTGACAATATTGTCTATCTCTACATCAGATGGATAATTTAAACAAGGACACCATACATTAAAACATGAAAACTTGGTTTGGCATAGGATTGCATAATTTTTACAACTTTGCACTGTAAGTGAGTGTTAGTGTTGAGAGCATTGCCGGATTGGATTTAAAAATGGCCACAGAAAGTACCAGAACACATGGTTTTGCATCGCAACGAGCGATGATGTCATAGGTAAATTAAGTCAGTCAGTCAGAAAGAGAAGGGAGTCTGGCAGTCAGCCAGGAAGGAGAGAAGCAGCAGAGTAGTCCGATAGGAGTAGAGTTGTTAGCAGTCAGTCAGTAATTTAGAGAAATCAGTAAATCGTCATCAATTAGTTGTCCAAGTCGAGTACAAAGTCAAATAAAAGTCAGAGTCCGAGTATTGTTGCAATTAACCGTGTCCTCGCGGCGTCCATTTACTGTCATTCATCAATCGCCATTGGCGTCGTAATTCCTGTCCGAGTCCATAAATGCTGTCTTTGTCCGCACCAGCCTGTATATGCACCATTCCCATAATGGGTTAGGTTAGATTCGTTAGCCAACACAACACAACCTTGTATTGTACTCTAGTATCACTCTCTTAGCTTGGTCATAGGATGGACAATGTCGTCAATAGACATTGTCGCCCATAGACATTGTCGCGTGGACATGTCGTGGATTCGTATGCGCTGGACCCTAAATTGCAATCGAGCTCAGCGACAGTATTCCAAAGGCAAAAGGAAAGAAGCGACGAAATTTCCGTCTTGTCCCGCTGCCAAAAAGCAATTCTTCCTTCTCCTCGCGAAATATGAATAATTTTGCGAGTGAGCCTGGTGAAATTTTGCGAATTATTGCTGACAGTCGAATTTGTTCCCGTTGTTTATTCCACGCAGAGACGAGCCCGAGCTCCTTCGCGAAATTTATGACACACGGCTTGTCTGAATCGCTTTATCTTGTTCCGCCGGAGCAAATGTCGTGAATGACCCTGTAAAGTGTCGGCAGCCAGGAATGTATGACATACTTCTTTCAAGCGGAGTGCCAGCTTGTGACGTAAGAAGAAAGAAATGTCAAGGACGACGGAGGCCATTCAATCTCAGCCACCCGCTCCGCAGTGTGGTGGCTGCGACAACGAGGATGGAAGCTGACAGCGTGATGATGGCGAGGCAATAAAATTTAATAAAAGTAATTGTACTCACAACTCAAGTTGACAAATTAAATTGAGCGTGCATTCTTTACGACCGACACTCGTGCACTGGAAATGGCCATGTCATTGTCAGAATAGCCAAAATTTATACAAAGCGAACACGTTCCAGCACTTGGTACTAGAACAAGGTCATGCTCGCCGACTGTAAAGGATTATTACTCCCGGATAAAAATCAGAGATTAAAGAGATGGAAGCGAAAATGCATAAACGCTAACTCCTGCTTTCACCCAGATCCATTTTTCGTGCATTATGAAAACAATACAGTCAAAGCATGGCACACTGCCGTGAACACCACCCGCCATTAAACAAACTCAGAAATTAAGTATGTATGTTGCTGTAGAATTTTGGCAGTAAGCTAGAGCAGGTCGCGTCATGATGCAGAAAATGCAGATGAGACTGATGGGTCGGGGCGTCAGAAGTCAGCAGAGATCGGGTTAAAATGGACAATTTATTACGCTACCTTAATGCCGTGCCATGCCTTGTCCCTGGTCACAAGTACTGAGCTCCGTGTCTGCGTGGTGGGACGGACGATTTAAGAAGATAGATTTTTTTCGGTGGGGGTTCTCAAGTCAAGTCATGTCGGTCGCCGCTGCTTTACTTGCTGCGTGCCGCTGTCATCACCATCTCCTTAGTTGTCTTTCAGGATTTCACATTAGTTTAATAGACCTTTCGCCCGTCGTGTCGTGCACTCTCCGTGAATGCTTTCTTCTCCGCCTACTTGATCTATGCAGTTAAAGCTGCTTCGACACCGGTGCGAGGCTTGGCTTGGCTAGTTTACGTTAAAGACTGACGGAAACGCAGGTCGCGACAAGACCAAGAGCTTAGTGCTACTCTGCAGTGGTCTAGTCAGTAAGTAGATTGTTCTAATATGCTTAGCAGCAGTAGTTGGTTTCGTCGTCCGCTGCCTGCCTGCAGCCCTGCGCTCTGCGTGAGTAATCGAAAAGGAAGGAAGTAGGAAACCTCGACGACGCAAGCGATCAGCGGCCACACGCATACACGCAGCACAGTGTGGGAGGCTATGGCAAGGCAGAACAGCGTCTAACAGATTCAGCAGATGATATTTCCTGGTGGCTTTAAAAATAAGCTGCTCCTGCTGTTCCATCAAATTCAAACTCATATTGTCAAACCGAAGAAATGCAAGCGTGTGTGAAGTGAAGGAGAAAGTACGAAATACCTTCACACGGTTTTATCTTAAGGCAAGGCGATAGTGCAACCCGGAACGGGTTGGAAAGCGCAGGAACGAGAGGCTGAAACTGAAGGGAGGAAGAGCCGCCGTATCAAAACGGAGCAGCTTTGTCTCTCGTCGGCAGTTTAATTTTAGTTTCATGTCATACACTGAATGAGCAAGACTCCGCGATGTCAGTCGCCCTCGACGCATCGTAGCGTTACATCGTTTCATTTAAAATAAGAATCCGCTGGCAATCGCATTATTTACTAAAGTGAAAACAGTCGAGTGGCTGTATAAATAAGTCGGTGAAAGCATTCGCAGAGCACAGTCGAGTGTAGTGACTCGGAGTGAAGACATGAACATGACGAGTTTTCTGTTGACAAAAACAAGATCACGTCTCATCATTCTAATGTGAACTGAAAGTGAGCTCGGTGTGACGTTGAGCAGTGACTGAAATTGAGACTAGACGAAAGACGCCGTAATTTGTTTCATCTTTTGATTTCGAGTGAGGAAATAACTTGGAGTTGAGAATGGATGAAGTTGTCACCACGTCCAACAACGACGCCGGAATCGTCTCACCCACAGACACCATAACCAATATTCCAGAAGAGACCGACCCGGGCGCTAATCTCCGTCACACCATCTCCAAATCCACGCTTGGGTCAACCACCGCCCCGGCAGCCAAGCGAAGAGGGTGCACGGCTGCCCGCGTCAAAAGCTGTCTTCGCACCTTCCTCGTCCACCTTTTCTCGCAGGTCGGACTTTGCATAACTGTTGTGGGCTATGCGATCTGCGGCGGCTTTCTCTTCAATGAACTCGAGTCCAAACCGCAACTGGAGCGAGTTGGCACGAGCTTCGAAACGTATCAGCGGACAATTCATGAGGCACGCGTAGCGTACGTTCGGCATTTGTGGAAAATCACAGGTAAGCAGCGTGTAATGTGCGTAACGAGCTGTGTTGAAGCAGAGACCGATTGATATCGAGTCGTTGCTTTTGTGGCCTGCGTGCGGCAGCGGAAATTGAATCCATTATGCATTGCTGGTCCGGTGACTTCGGTGGTATTCCGGACGCAATACGCTTCAGATTTCATGATGAATGAATCTGACCGATATCTGCAGCCCGCGAGTCCGGTGTTCGGGCAAAGGAATCTGAGATCAGAAAACAAAAAGGGTGGAAGATTGAATTACTTATTAATGGTAATCCTTTCACTTTTCCTTTTCAGTGGCATTACAATACAGTTCTTTGTTTGAGGGCAATGTGCGGAAAAATCGGTCGAGAGAAAACATATGTGTAATGTGAAATGCCAGTGTGCTGGCTACTTCAACGATGCGATAGGAAAACAGACGAATTCCGAATTGACTTCATACACGTCTTCGTTTTCATTTTCCAAATGTTTGCAGCTTCTATGAAAAAATACTTTTCATTAAGTCCATCCAAACAGTTTCACATACCAATTTGACAAAACGCGACAAAACCCACGAAAAACGGAATTGATTTACTTGGAACTGGCATTCATATTCCGGATTCTAAGAAAACGAAATGAAGAAAAATGAAATGGTTTTGATTTAAAGCCTCGTCGTGTGATGAAAGCTCGTTTCCATCAAATCGCGGGGCGATTAACCATAACTTGTGCAGAGTTGCGATTTTCTAAGCTTGGAGATGAATTCACTCTGATGGCCTAATTCCGTCTTGGGAGCCAAGAAATGGCAGAAAACGGGTGGGAACTGTAACGGATTAAAATCAGTCTATGCTACGACAGCTGGTCTGAATATGCAACTCTTTTCTTGCAAGAGTACAACTCGTCTACGCGAAAGGTCGTATAGGAAATTGTATGTATCGCAATTCGTAAATAAATTAGCAGATGACGGATGAGAATAGGTTTAATATCCAATTTTCTGTGCCACACGAGAACGTTGGATAAGAGAATAGAATTCGCGCCACGTATTCGCTTTCTTCGCCCGAGAAGACGGAGTTCGCGTGCAGCGACATTTTTAGCAAAATTTCTCATCTTCACCTCTTCTACATAGCGGAGGATGTTTATGAAGAGACACGGTTTTAAGTTTTAACTGCTTGCATTTTTTATTCGTACTCCGTTTTTCTTTTGCACTTCGATATATTCGAAGCGGAAGCGTTCGTACTTTTGTTCTCGGGTTTAGGTGCAGCAGGAACGAAATATCGCAGAGAACGGGAAGAAGTGTGGGAAAAATCGTCGGCGGATTAGACGTAAAAGACAAAGAAATGGAGCAACAGAATCTTCCAGATTTTTATTTAAATTTCGTAAAGTAACAATTTTTCACATTCCACTCCAGCTGCTTTGCTGCCTGCCAGCGACCGATTGTGCAGGGCCAAATCTTAATAAATCGAAAGCTTAATTTAACAATTTATTCTTAGGAAGTTGAGGAGAAAGTTTGGAATGGAATACATTTAACATGTAAATTGGCAGACTTGGAGAGATTCTGTTTCATTGAACTAAGAGATTTGCATCGAGAAAGAACAAGACCAAATGGCAGAATAAATAGGCTGCTAATAGAATGATGATCACTTGCCTAAGAGATTTCTGATTCCGACAGAAACACTCACATTTGCGAATATGCATGCCGATTGAATTAATTTCATTTGAAATAATAAGACGCGACTTACTGGACTTACTTCTAATGCAGTATTTAAATTAATCATGATTAAATTAATTACAGTGTTCTTTCTGCGCCGAGTGACTGCTTTCACTTGCATAATTTTAATAATGTGTTAACTTTTTAGTCAATTACACTTTGAAAGAATCTTCCTCAAATTATAGAGCGCGTTCGCCCATCTTTTCTTCCTGCCGACCTTCATCGCGTCTTGAATTTCTTCCCTATAATTTGTCTGTCGTGTGCTCAACGAATATTACACGAAACAGGCGAGCAAGGTCTCGTTGTGCACATTTGACGAGACCGAAGCGAGTGCAATAGAAAACTCGAACAAGTAAAATGAGAGAAAAGGACAAGTAAATTACAAACTCCTTTTTTCTTTGTAACTTCTTTTGTGTGACTTCTTTTCAAGTTCTCTTCTACCAATTTTTTTGCAGTTGAATTAGTTTGCTGCTCTTGCATCATTTTCCTTCCTGCCTGGTTTCCTCACCGGCCTCACTTCCGTGAAAAAGTGTATCGCGCTCTATTTCTTTTTTCCGGATTACGGCATGAAGACAGACTTGTACGTTTTCACATTATAAACTGATCGCTCGTGAAAGCACGAACGCCAGCAAAATCGGACCAGGGCTCACATGAATTGCGAGTGTAGCAAGATGTCTCATGTTTGACTTCTGAGATCAAAAACCCTACAAAATACACATAATTGAGAGAAACCGCAACAACAAGGCCAAGCAACTTAATCACCTTCCCAATTTCCGTTCAACGACACCGATCCTATTGATAATTGGCTCATTAAACGAGCGGGCGTGTCTCCGTCTCAATGCCAGACTACACAGGCACATTAAGATGTCTGGCATTTGAGTTCAACGTCGACTTTTGCGTTCGACGTTTGTTTGTAGAAGGAGTCAAAGAAAGTGAAAGCAGAAGTTCAAAATAGAAGGAAGCAGCTTGTTGCAAAATTCTAGAATCATGGCACAATTATACAAGAACTCAATATGCTACAAAACTTTTGAATTCTGGTGCGGCTTATTAAAAGCTCAGCTCAGTTCTCTTTTAATAGAAAAGAAGTTCTGAATTTCTCGGCTTCCTCCGCTTTGATCTTCCCCTCCACACTTTATTGAATCAACTTGATACACCGTTTCACTGCGTTTCTTAATTTCTCATTCAGACCTTCAAGCTGCGTTTCGTGCCTGCAGAATTCAACGAAGCATCTCACTCAAGAGTTCCAGATCAAATTTGTTATCTTTACTATTTATACATGTTTCTTCACACAGGCCTTTTGTAAGTGTAGAATGGGCACAATGCTACCCGCTAATTTATGCCGTATTCACATTTACAGATTGCAGAATTGATTTCTTCATACATTCGCAAAATAATAGACAGCAACAGAAAATCTCATTCTTATTTCTTTGTCTTAACTTCGCCATTAACACTTATCATTTCATTCAATCTCTTTGTCTCGAAGTCTCGACTCAACGCCCTCGAGAAGTTTCTCTCACATGTTTCTAAATAAGTCTCGACTCCGTCGGCATCATCTACTCTTTATTAGTTTCGCTTCAATTTTTTTTTCTTAAGCAGGCAACTACTGCTGTTCTCCTTGCAGAAAGTTGGCAACAATGAGCCAGCTAGCTCCGTATGCATTTCAGATAAGGCAAAAATTAAAAACAAATGCAATTTAATACGATTATGTAATACGATTCAACGACGAGATAAGAAAACATGAAGCTCAAGTTTTCGGCGGCAGTGCTTTCGTAATGACTTTCTTACAAGGTTAGACTCATTTTATTATTACATCATTTTAGTTAAGTTTACTGCACGAGGAGAACACGACTTGTACAACTCTTTCCTCTCACATTCACTTTCTCTTTCTGTGCCGCCGAGAGACGAACACACAAAACATAAATAACAACAAACCGGAGCATAGCCCAAAGTCTCGGAGACTCACAGGCAGACACAACGAAATCTCGACTGGTTGTTGAAGGAGAAAGTCAACTTTCATCAGAAATTGTTTTCGAAGAAAATGAACAAACTTTTGCTCCGTTCTCCCCCAATCACTTGGGTCTCATTTGCCTTTATCCTTCGCCTGCCAGCCTGTCCTGTCAAACAATCGCCCGTCTGCCAAGCACACAAAACGGAGCATTATTATTATTGTGGCGAAACAGAATCCATCATTTTTGTCTCGCAAACAACAATAAACCAAAGCTAATAACTTTGCGACAAAGTTGTGCTTGGAGGACAATTGGGATTTGAGTGGAGTTTATTAGCGATACAGCCCTTGCAATGGCAATCATCTTAAACTTTGGATTAGAAAAATGCACAAGAAGACGAACGTGAACGGCGAGACGAGGATTGTCAAGGTAAATAAAGGCGGTTAGTGAATGACATCGTTCACTCACCGTGCCTGCTGACTCTTCACTGCACCGGGTTAAACAGTTTCTGCCATGCAATTTAAAGTGTAAGGGTTGAAAAGTCTTCTGACACGAGTTGAGAACATTTTTACACTAGGGGAAACCCATTCTCGTGTTCTTCAATGGGTTTTGCGATTCTAAAGAGAATGAATTGATATGCTCAAGTGATTTGTATAGAGCAGGACTCCGAGAGAAGATTTTCCCTGCTCACCGTGGCCGTGGCTGCTCATGGTAATCACGCTCTCTCCATGCCGGCATCGTTTCTTCGGCGCAGGGATGATCCTTCTTGATGATGTCAGTTTGCATTACATCAGAGGCAGTCTCGATGCATTTCTTGTTGGACTTTTCAATCTGGTAGCCAAATATACAAAGATTGAATGAACGAAAGAGGTTCCAGAAGGTTATCCACCACAACTGTTTACAATCTCTCTCATTTCCCCCCGCAAGTTCTCTGCTCAACTTTTTGACCCCGACGGAGAAATCAATCTTTCTTGCACTTTTACTTTCTCTCTCGCTCAGACTTCCTGTTTTCTTATTCTCTTCGCGATTACGCAACCTTAAATCTGGCTATTGATGTACATGATGATCTAATCCAAGTGCACACATGATGCATAATGTATGCGAATGAGGAGCGCGTGCATTAAAGACACCTTTATAGAGTCCGTAATGGACCCATCACTTCGCCAGTCTTTTAAAGTTGAAAAACGTTCACCACGAAGAAAATCCATACAGCCAGTCTGTCGGTTGAACGTCCCATTATCATGCCATTCAAGCTGAAGATCAGCTCGGCGCTACGGTTGAAGTTGAATAAATAATACTCTGCTCTAGTGCGCCGAGATTTTTCAAAGACGATGCCTTAACACTGCGCTATACTTTTTACGTCAAACACGATAGATTGATACATATCACATTCTTGTTGACTTCTTTCAGAAAAATTCAATGTTTTATACGAGAAAGAGTGGAACCAGGCGGTCGAGGCGGAATTGACTCAATTTAGCGAAATAATTTCAAACAGCACAGAGCAGAAACGCATTTCGGAAGAAGAAATCACGTGGACTTTCAGTCGTGCTTTACTCTACTCAGTCAGCATTATTACAACGATAGGTAAGTCAAAACATCATGAATGCGTGAAATTACGTCTTGGTTTATTAGTTTAACATTAACATTTTCTAAAATGACGATGTCAATAAGGCAGTTGGCAGTTCGTTAAATCCAACCTGGACGGCACTCCCACCATCTGAAAAATGTAAACGAATGTTAGTCTTTTTTCTTGTTAGCGAACTGCAAGTACTTCCCGGTGAATAACTTCTGCACTACTCTTTAATTACAATTGCTGAGAAGTGCATACGGGCTACAGCTAACGCTAACTTACTTTACGAATGCAAATGGGAATCTTAAAAACACTGTTTAGATTACAGCTACAACTTTTGATGTCGTGTCTGATTACATTACTAAACTCATTAAAATGTTAATGTTGTCTTTGTGAATCTGTCAGAAAGGGTTGCCCCTCATTTAAATACACATGAACTTCTGTATCGAAAGTGGTTCACTATATCTGTAGCAAGCCCTGCCTAAAGCATAGTATTCTGTTCCCCTTTCCGCGTGAAACAAAAATTGGTCGAATGAAATGTACTTTTCTCTCGAACTTCGCGTACATTTCACGAAGTGGTTCATTCGAGGGTATTCTGCTCAAAGGGAGATTTTCAGTGAAGTGAACTTAGCTGGCCGGCTCAATCAATCCCATATCATAAGGTTCCCAAGTTCGCAGTTGAAAAATTGTTCAATAAGGCTTTCAAAACATTCAAATTACAAAAGATATGACATTCTTCTGCTGAGACTGTGCTTTATAGCATGAAGCAAAAAGGAAGCCGGAAACCAAACAGGACAAATCGCTTCGAGTTAGTCCATATTAGCTTGATCGACCAACGAAGGACTGGCGGGTACTAAAATGTGATCTTTGACTGAAATGGCAGATCGTGTGGGTTACGGCGTTCGTTTTTCTTCGAATTATCCTCCATTTCGCTTGCAAACATTTAAATTTGCACGAATATCTCTAATGTCCTGAATTTATATACATCGGCACATGAACATGTCAAAAGAGCAATTGCTTCAATTAAAACACGATACTGTCACCTGATAAGTTCAATCAAGTAACCAATATCACGTGAGAAAAAGGGGGGTCGGAGTCAAGCACATTTTCGAGTGAAGAGAAGGTCGAAAGTCTGTGAAATGCTCACTCGAAATTGTGGCCGTGAGAAGTCTGTGAACAGAATACCACTTCGTAAGAAGTGTGTGAAACATGTTCACTCTGTCATTTTTCACGTGGAAAGTCGAACAGAATACGGGCCTTTAGTGAAGCTTCACTTCGAGCGAGTAAATGAATGCCGGCGCGGACAGATTCATTAACTACTGTGCGAGTTGAGTGAGGGCTTTCCGTTTAAATGTCAACTCACTGTTTAAAGAAACAATTAGGAAAATAGTAGCGGCCCTGAGCTTATATTAAGCTTAATTTCAACTTTTGCCCCTGGTGCTCACCAATTTGAGGACTTAGGAAATGGCGTACGGCAGGGTACATAAGAATATGTCAGACTTTAGATGGTCCATAATGGTAAAACCAAGCGGACTCATACTCATCAAAGGTTTGTCACTGCCACCAATCTGTCTACTCGTTGACATTGGAACTGAAGGTATTGATCGGCTATTCGACTTTTGTATATGACACTATATAGATAACTTCAGTGAACCGAATGAGACATTACAAATCTGATGGATATTTCACTTACCAAACTATTTTTAATTATCGTATCAATTTTTTCCTTTTTTCTGTTCTAGGTCGTATGATAATTTCGGCCAATTTACCACCGTAATGTGCAAACCTTGCTTCTTCTAAGACAATTAAAGTCATTGAATTAAACGGAAGTTATTAGTCCCAGCCGATCAAAGTTTCACATCTCTCTTACCTTTCTGGATTCCTTGTGTTAGGTTAATGCGACGAGAATCACGAAGAGTTTCAATCCTAGTCGCGACATTAAAATTACATCAAACTGAGTTTTCGACACCGTTCATATTTGAAAACTGTTAGATTAACCAGAAAAAGGATGGCAAACATGACAATGTTGTCAAATGAATGTCGTGCGTACGACGACACAGTAACACCTGCAATTTTGTACTTGCCATATGCGGTTTCTATCATGAAAGCATTGTTGAAATTCTCTTTGTGGAGAATTCGTACATATCAAAGCCACGCTGCAGGATTGTTGTAGTAATACTTAAAGGCTCGCAAGTTTGCATTCCAGCATTCAGATCTTTTAATCTTGACTACGCTCAAACGAAGTAAAGCGTCATTTTGATTTTGAAAGTATAAGTTCTTTTCCGAATTCCTCACAAGGCGCTGACCCAATTCCGCATATCATTTTGCTGATTTCCATTTCATGCCATTACGGGACTATGCAGAAGATTTAGGCTGCCGCCCGAGAAGATGACAATCCTACGAATTATTGTCCTTCAACTGTTTCTCCGGATTTCCGCCACCGTAAATAATATGGCAGACCGGATTCGGGTGAAGGCTCAAGGACGGGCATTAAGAAAATATCCCAAACGCTGTTGTGGAATGGACCCATGTATAGTTGGGACTGACAAGTCAAGTCACTAGTAGGACTGACAATTTCGAGTTTCGGGTCCATGTCCAAGTCAATAATGTAAAGTAGTCTGCAATTTACATACAGAATTTTCCCCCCGCATTGCACAACCGAGAGCCAAGTTGAGGACAGCGTCGGCGACTGACGAGTTGTTCAAGTGTTTGCATTTAAAATATTCGCGAGTAAATCAAGTTGAGCGGTGGATTAGGCTCTGTGACGGGTGAATGAGTTCAGATTCAAACTTTTATTATTTAACATCGAATTTACATGTTCATACTTTTGTTCTGAATTAAAATCAAGAGAACCACTGTGCCATGCTGTACAGCAATTTTCTCTTGTTTTGCTCCTCTCCCGTCTTGCTTCATGATGGCTTGCATAATTTTTTTTTACATTGCCTGGCAAAAGCAATTGCAATATTTACATGTTATCTACATTCCAGTTTGTCTCAGCTAACTTTTCTCATCATTGCCTGGCCACTGTGCAAGAAAGGCTGAAGCCTTTGTCCGTTGTTGTCTTGGCTTGGCTTCTCTCATTCTCCATATTAGTTACTCGCGCTCGCATTCAGCAGGCGGATATTTCTCCATGTTCTTGCCCCGAAACTCCTTTCAAAGTGTCTGCTTTCCGGATCTCAATTGCAATGAACATTTTCCCTGCCCAACCTGTCCCGCAATATGAGAAATGAGGAACTATGCACGTGGTTACCACTGACGCTTTTGTGTGAGAAAGAAAAGGGCAACATCATGTTGCAAAATTGTTGCATGGGCAAAAATTTGCGTCGTGCGTTGTCGGGGCTTCTTCATTTGCCGTATTCACTGACTCACGACTTGCGTTTTTTGTTCGCTATTTCTCTCTTCTGACATTCGACTCGGTTCTTTTTTCTCGAAGAAAAGCCGCTGGAATTCGTCGGGAAATGCGTGAGTAATGCTTGGAAGCGTGGAAACGAGAGTAGGTCAATAGCTTTGAGAGAAAAGATTCGCAGGCTTCAAAACTGGGAAATATTAAAAAATGCAAAAGCAAACACAAATTCTTGCATTTTCGCAGAAGCAAAAGCAGAAAGTTTGAACGTTTGGAAAGGTCATTCTGGCTGGAAGTTGACGTGATAGACATTTGGAAAGTATTCATTCCATTAGCAAAAGGTCAGACAGACTTGTCAGAAATTCGTCGAGGGAATAGACTGCTTGAAATTGAAAAGAAATCGAAGAATTTCCCGTTCATCATTCCAGGCCGAACGGGCAAATGTTGCGTGGAAGGTTACTAACTCTGAGCCAGCATTGTCAATACATCCCCAGAATTTATGATGACGGGATAAGTTGGGCAAATGAGGGAGAATGTCACCAATCGTGAAAAAATTACCCACACGTGCCACGGCATGAAATGTCAACACAGTCCGTTTACATTAACGGACAGCTTGTCCCACGCATGTATGCAAAAATTAACGGTTGGTTGATTTCCAAGTCAGAAAGTTCCACACATAAAAATTAGACCACATCATCACAGCCCACAGAGTGGCGCAACACAAATTTTATGACTCGTGTATAATGCGGATTGGGGAGTATGCAAAAATTAGCGATTGTTATCAAGCTCGGGAGCTCCAGCACAAGAGTGTAATGATTTCATGGAGCGAGCATCGCATTCAGCAAAAAAAAAGAGAGGATATTTCGGGACGGATCCTCACTCTAACTCACTTCACTGCCTCTTGCATGTCTGCGAAATATGAGACAGCTTCAGTGTCCCGAAGCCTGTATCTGTGCTCGTTTTATCTCTCCTCACGAGTCCAGCAGAAGAGGAAAGAAAGCAGACAACCGAAACATGGGAAAACAACTTCATCGAATCGCGTGGCAATGAAAATACTTTCGTACGATTATTAGGGCTCTTGGAGTGGGACTTGGCCCGTGACTTCGTCTACCAGCGTGCATTGGCGTTTAATGCTACACCACGACACGTGCCCACCCGTAATGCAAGTAATGCCTTGTAACAACGCACAAAATGAATGATATCAATTGCCGTCTGCTGGTCTTGCCGACTTTTTAATCCCTGTGGACTCATTTCAAAGAAACTCTTCGCGAGCACCGGCGTCCGTGTCGGACACAATTTGGGAAATAAATTCGTGCATTCGTTTGATTCAACGCACTTTTCTCGTTTCTTGACTTGACTTTGCAACTTTTTGTCGGTTTGAAAGGTGACAATGACATGTGAACTCTGAGGTAGGTTTGGTGTCGCCAGGATCAGGAATGGAGAAAAATTTCATGTCGCGTTTCTCAGAGCCGACGCGATTGTTCGCAGTTCTTAGGGAAAGACATATTGCATATTTTATGGCGAAATTAATCTCGCGCTCAAAAAAAACGACGGGCCGACGCTTCGAAACACGCAGAAAATGAAAATGTCAAATTCTTGAGAGAAGAGAGTATAAGAAGTGCAAGTTGGCAATTTCTATGTCTTGGAGAGTTAATTGTGATGTACCCTCTTTCAAATCGTGCTCCTTCCGGATTAAACTCGTGCTTTCAGTCACAGACAATTAAGCTAATTATCACTGTTTTTGGGTGATTAACTTTTGCTGATCAATAAAGAGACGTTGAATATTCCGATTTATCCTTTTAGGGTGCAAAATATATCTGGAGAGGCTCGGGGTTTTTAGTACGAGAAATTTCAAACGCGCCCTGCTCGTTTGGTTCACTCGCAAAAGAAAGGAAAATGTGGTGGAAGTGGATCAAAGGAAGTGGCTCTTCTTTGTTTCATTCTCGTTGTCGCATTCTTCAATGAATTCAAAACAAAAATAAACACCACTCGGCGTCTGAGCGTGATTAGGCAGGACAGGGTTTGAAGTAATGTTGTGCAGTGTCTTATTTCGCACTTATCCATTGCAATGGGAAAATATTGTCTCTGACTGGGGAACAAAAAGAAATTGGCACTCTATAAAACGAAAGAAAGAGCTCGAGTGAATGGCGAAGTGATTACGAGAGAGTTGAGACCCACTGCCATTGTGTGAGAGTAAACATGTGAACTGGTTGCGTGGTGTGGTCCAGAGCAGAATAATATTCGAGATGACGCTGTAACTTGAGCGGGTTTGGAAAATGGAAACGGAAGAACTTCGCTATAAAAAGAAAGTTTAAGCACTACATATAAAGTTATTATTAGCTTTGGACGTGGACTCCACGACCATTCGCGTCGCGCCGTGCGATGGTTCATGGCTACTTGGTCCCGAACTTGGCGGCAGTGAGAAAGTCGAGATTGATAAAGTGAATTTAACAATGCCTCCGTCGTTATTAATATGGCAGTTTTGTTTCAATAAGCTCACACGCGATGACGTACACGGATTTCTATGTACTGTAAATAAAAAGTCAATTTATGAAAAGATTTCCTTGCACATACATAAAAGAAGCTCATAAAATTCTTCCTTTCACTTCTTTCTATGCCCTGGCGGCTCTCTCGCTTGCTTTTGTTGCTTTGCTTTGACCGGCCTGGGCTAGTCAGTCTTACGACCAAAGTTTTATTTTTATCTTTCATTATTATCGTCCTACTCTGGAAGTTTATTCATTCAATCCAGTCTTAATACAAATGAAAGTGGTCCGATGCATGAAGTGTGGTCCAGCCCTCGGCGGTGTACGTGTTGCTTGCCAACAACCAACTACGCAGGGAAATGCTCCAGAAATTTCCTGGATGTGTTGGCTGCTGGCTGGACTCTTGTGGCCTGCTTTGGCTACCGTGACGATTTATTTCCTCCTTTGCAAATAATGATATTCTCAGCAACTGGAGCACAACGCGAGAGCAAAGAAGCTGGCGGATGGGTTACTTTGCTTGGCACAATTCAACCATAAAATTACTCCAAGTGTTTTCGCTCCTTCATCTTGCTGTGTCTTGCACCAATTCGCATTCGATTAGCGGACCCCTTTCTGGGCACTGTAACAAATCTTTGTGAACTCCACTCTAGGTCGGCATTTACTGATCTGCCGAGATTATTCAACAAGTTCAGAGTTCGAAGTGAAACATTCCACGCAGGATGTCCACAGAAAGTTCCGAAACTATTCCCGGCACATAAATAATAATGGAGAGACAAATGGGCGTATTATTGAGAATTTTTAGAGCTTGTTCATAATTTATAGGCAAATATCGGTCGGACTTTGAGCTAGATTCCAAAGGTTTGCTGAGCTAACACGTGGCCAACAGCCCTTGAACTGATTTGAAACTTTCTCCGGGAATGCTCGTATTTGGGATGACAACAGAGTTATAAAACTATAAAAGAGAAAGTTGACTTTCCTCGAAGCTCGCACTTCTGCGATGGCCGTCAGTTCGCCCGATTGGCGATTAGTGATCTGGGTCACAATCACAATGAGGAATAATTCCGGTCTCCTTTCTTTGACACCGAAATAAGATTCAGAGCATAAAATCAAAATAGGTTCATTCCAAAATGCACTTTCTTAATACTGCCACTGCTTCCACTGCGTGCAATTGTCTGCTGGTTTTGTGTGTTTTGCTGCAGTAAAAAGTTTCCGTCTTTATTTATGAACGTTGTGTGACTGTCATTGCCATTATAAAGCTTTCCGACAGGAGATGTTCACATTTTACTATCGTTGCTATTAAAGTTCAGAGTTGGGGATTCAATTTTCAAGATGCGGCAACGCACAAGCGGATGGTGTTTTTACGCCACCGAATTTTACAGCCACATTAACCTACATCCGACCTGCATGCAAAATTATGATAATCGGACTGAAATTTAATCTTCACTTAATCTTCAGATTCCCGCATTAAAATTGATAGTTTACTTTCCATTTCCATTTCAGGTTATGGAGATCTGGCGCCAAAGACAGAGGCTGGTCGTGTGCTCACGATGCTCTACGCCGTGCTCGGAGTGCCGCTGATGCTTCTATGGGTCTCCAACATTGGCACGGTGATGGCCAATACCTTCAAATTCATTTACGTCCACGCACGCTGCTGTTCGCCTGTAACGCCCTCCAAGAAAAATTCAAAGACCTCGAAACCCGTCCAAGCCACCGGTACTGTAAGTGCGGACACAGGCGCCGCAGGTGTGAAAACAGTTGTAAACAACACGAAACACAAGCGCAAAAGCAGTAAGAACTCATCCACCAATTCTGAGTCGTCGGCACACACGATGCCGAATAATGTCGGGAGCGGAGGCAGCAGCGGCGGTGGTGACAGAGCACGCACGAATTCGATCTTGAGCAGAAAAAGCAGCTACAGCGACTCAAAACAGCAGCAGCAGTCCAATCTTGCTCCGCATCTACCCGCCTCCTCACAGGTCGAATACTCGTTAACTGATCGAAAATATGAGACACGACTCATCGAGAGTGGAAACCAGGCACAGCAGCAGCCCCAGGAAATGTCATTTTGCTGCCCGCAGTCTTCTTCATCGCTGTCCTCCTCTCCGCTCCTCCCCCTCAAGCAACTCCACTCGGATGCTAAACAGGTTCTGCTCGAGTGCGCACAGTACAACCTCAACAACTGCTGTCCGGGCAGAAGTGGACAGGAGGAGGAGGACTCACGAAGAATTCTACAGCAGTGGTACTACAACAATGCTGGCTCGTTGGTCCACGACGACGGACTCCTACGAGGCGGTGCTGACGACATGTCGGAAGACCCAAACAGCAGTGAGTTGGAGAGCGTGATTGAAATTAAAGTCGCTCCGCCACCGCCGGCGGAAATGAATTCTGACAACTGCAGTTACTATTCGAGTCCCAACAGTGCTTACCTCATGGCAAACCACACGGGGATGACAACACAGCCACCGCTCTTACCACCACCATGCTGCACAAACCTATACAACAATGACCCCGCTTTCTGTCAGTCGACTCCTCCACCACCTCCGCCGCCCTTCGGCTACGGAACGGTCGTGGTTACGAGCAGCGGAGGCAGAACTTCGGACACAACCAGTTCCACACTACGCAAGTCCAGCTTTGGAAGCAGCAGCAACGGGAGTGGGAACTTAAAGACAAACAACACATCCGACAATAAAAAATACTTGACGATGACAAGTGGCACCAACTTCGGGCGTCTGCGGGCGAACAGCATCAAGCGACGACATGGCGGAGCACCGCAAGCTGAATGCGAAGAGTGCGACGACGACGACTCACTCACAACGCAGGGAACACCGTCCAGAGTTCCTCTCCTGCTTAACGAGAAGAGTGGAGGTAGCAACGGCCGAGGTCAGCCGGACGTGGTGGACATTGACAATTTTGGCTGCAGTGACTACGACGAGCTCGCGTCCAGCCCGATGAAGCACCAACAATCTGTCAAGCTTAAAAAAGCATCGCTGAAGAAGCGGACGAGCAAGGCCAACATTGACAAGCAGGGCGCAGGCGCCGCGAGTGGTGCGAGCAGTACGGAGCCCGACATCCCCATCTCGCTTGTCCTCTTCGTTGTGCTCATGTACATTCTGGCCGGGGCAGGAGCGTTCACCTTCCTCGAGGACTGGGACTTCATCGAAGGTGCCTACTTTTGTTTCATTACTCTCTCAACCATCGGACTCGGCGACATTCTCCCAGGTAAAACGGTTGACTCGGTTCCTGGGTCCACGGTCGGAGCAGCCAAGCTCGTGTTCTGCTGCTTGTATTTGGTCCTTGGTCTGGCCATCATTGCGATGAGTTTCAATCTGGTGCAGGAGAAAGTCTCGACTGGGGTGAAGAATTTCGGAAGAAGGATCGGCGTGCTGAAGGACGAAGACGAGATTGAGGACGGAAGTTAATGAGCCAGTGTGGGTTGCAGTCGTTAATTAAGCAATCGCCAGTCGTGAGAGCACATTTAATTTTGGAACGGGCTGAAATGTAAATGACACATGTTCGGAAGAATGTAAATAAAGTCGTACGCATATATTATCACATTCACCTCAGCGGCGTGTTCCAAGTCGGGTATCCGTCACTCCGCGTTGCATGCTGCCTTTTGCTTCTATGAGGCGGAGGAGATCGTTTCGGAAAGCACTAGAGATCACAGGTGGACGGGAAGAAGAGATCAAAAGTTATTACACATGTACCATAAATAATAACATCAATTGTTTGGCGATTCAATGGGCTCCATTTTTTCTATTAATTCCATATTTGGTGAAATTGAAGATGCAAAGCAAGAAAAATTCGTGAATGCAGCAATTATGAACGAGTCTCCCGCTGCGTCGTACGCCGCTTTCGTAACTCGAATTCCATTTTTAATGTGCAGCGTGGCATTCTGCCCTCCTTCAACAGCGCACTCCACTTTCGTTTCTGGGCTGCATGCTTGTGACTTTAACATCTGTAAATATGTTTTTAATAATAGAGGACATGCACCACTCATCGTCTAAGACGCTGCCCTTCATGTCTTTAAGGCTCAACCCGACGAGAATATGATTTTTTTACATCATTTAATTTATGAGCCATGTACCAAAAGTTTTTGCGCTAAATTATTGCCTTTTAATAATAGGACTCTGGTGTGTGATTTCCTTTTCTCAAGTACAGGATGGGACGGCGGGCCAAAGTGGGGGAGGATTTCATTAAGATCATTATGGCATCACGGCCTAATGTGCACGATACACGGAAATTATGTAAATTTTGCTGGTTTAATCGTCTCGAAGCAGCTGCGATTAGATGCGGAATGAAATCATTTGAATTCAAAGTCTAGTCTGCGTTTTTCTCGTCTGAATTTGCACCGTGACGCTTGTAATTATCGACTCTTGTCCGAAGCCTTCGTTAGCATTTCCATTAGCGGCCCTTGACCATAACCATGCACAATGACAATTCACACGTCCCGCAAAATGCCAATTATAATTATCAGGTCCATCACCATGATCCCAGAAGGAATGCGAATGACGTTTTGCAAGAATTGCGCTTCGATGCGGGTGAGCTGGTCTCGGTCTGGCCGGCCTTCTATATCGCATCGCTGCATGTCGGTGAGCAGAATCACGGTTCGTCTTAATCCGTCGTGTTGCACGAGCATTTAGTAATCCTTTTAAAGCAAGCGTCTGACAAATATAACCGTAAATCGTAAATTTTGTTTTACATTTATTTAATTTCATTCATATTTTAATTTTCACACCATATTTGGACATTCGGAAAAGCTTGTGCTTAGGAACGCTGCGCCTCTTGATTTTCTCCGCACTTGCACCTCGATTAATGCGAAGTGACTGATTTGAGTTAAACAGTGTGCAGAGCGTGTAAATTGAAAAGGAAAAAGTCACCAAGCCGGTTTACAATTACAAGACACATAAGCCTACTTCGTATACTTTGACTTTGACCAGATGCCGATTCAATAAATTCGTCATCCGCAATTTGGCACGGGCCAGGGTTCATCGTGAGCTGTCACTCATTCATGTGTCAAGCTTCTGCACCGTTGCCCAGAAAGGCCCGGAGTTTAGTCCGTGGGACTCAAGCGGTTATTCACATTACGTCGCCTGAAAAAGGGAGGCAGACTTTCAAACCCGAGTTAGTCTGTCGCATCTTGCCTCACGATGCTCTTGTTCTTGTGGGCTTAATAGCTTTGGAAAAACCTAGAATTGCAGAACAAAATCAATGCTCAAGCGTACACATTCTTACAAGTGCCAACAAGTCATCTGTTCGGGAGGTGGTATGCACGAGAAGGGTTCAGGCGCGAGTAGAACAACAGATGGTCACATTCACATGCTGAAGTTCAATGTACCACCGACCTCACCGAAATACCATCTTAAAATGAAGTTCTACACATAAGAAAGTGACTACAAGTGGAGACTTTTGGATCTCTACATCGATAAAATCGGATAAAACTGAGATGAACTGACCTGACTGGGATTTATGGTCTTTTCCCTGGAAGATTCGGTTCTCACTTTTACGTGCCGCTACCCAGCAGGGCAAGAATCATCTGGTGTTTCCTGCCAGGCATTCGTTTGCAATCATCTGACAATGAACGCATTTTTCCGCAATGATGTTGACTTAACGAAAGATTCAAGGAGTTGTGCATTGACTAATTAATTACATATGCGGACGGCCATTAGCGAAATTTCCTCACTAAGCATGTAAATCGTGACGGTTAATTCGGACGTCAGCTGACTCAGCTGACAGTTTCAGATTATGGTTCCTCGTTCGAAAATGGATTTTACACTTGCACTTGAAGTTTACGAGTGTCTGACTTTGAAACTGACTCGACGCGACCGACCGTGCACTTGGTCATGCCATTGTTCGTTCCACTATGCAGACAATACAACCGCCCACACGAAAGATGCAATCGCACATTTGTCATTGATTATCGACAGTGGAAACCAAACATGATCATAAAAGAACGTTAATGGCTATTTCAAGTTGAATGGATCGTAAAACGAGGCAAATGAATGAAAGACATCAAAGGGATGGACGTGGAGCAGAACAAAGGCGAGAAGGAAGATCAAGAGTGAAAGATGAATCATGGCACTTGAAAAATGTGGCCATATTTCAAAGTGCTGCACTGCATTTCATATCGAGAGTGGGCGGTATGTGAATTTTAATTACTTGTCGATTCAGCAACGGACACCAGGGCACTTGGATGTGAAGTGGACGCGAGACGTTATCGAGATCATCAATAACGCAAAGTAATTAATTCAATAATGACTCAAGATGCAAAAGCAGTCCATTTGAGTATTGAAATGAGATCGAGTCTTTATTTGCTCGGAGGGTGCAGCAGAACATGCCGACTAAGTAACAAATTTGTCAGTTATTGAAGGAAGTCGTGGCGACTGCAGCATAAATTATGAAATATGGGCGTAATGCTCGATCTGATTTTGTTCTGTGATCATCTTTCATCTTCGACATGTAAAGATTTATTTTTATTATTTGGCGCTCGCGTCCAGACGCATGCAGCGCATTAATCAGATCATGTCTCAACCCGTAACCTTGTCAATGTCAGTGCCAACTCATAATTCAGGTCCAATTAAATGCGCGCAGCCTCCGCAAGAATGAGGACGTAAAAACCCGTCAACATTCGCATCCATCACGCCACGATTCGCGTTAATTTGCGATTCTTTTCACGATAAGTGATAATGACAAGCACCGTGAGACGTGGCAAAAAAGACACAGCAGCAGCGATCCATTTTAAGACTTACTTGCTTGTCCGCGGAGCAGATTCACGATCTAGCGCTAAGCCTTTGATGGATGCTACAAATTCGGCATGACCAAATCAAGCAGTGCTGTGAGGAACTCTAAAAGCAACGCATCGCAGTTCACAGTTTTTGCTGTCCTCACAACGTGTGAAAAATGACGGGTGGAAATCGATTATATTTATATTCAATTTGCCTGTTGAGTATTTGGTGGTGGGCATCTGTGGGACACGTTATCTCTATTAGGACCACGTAATTACAAACTCATTGCGAGCAAATTAAGACAGGTCGCAATTCAAAATTCTATTTTCGTTTGATCAACATCCCGCCGTTGTACAAAAAACAGAGTTTTAGTGTGTGTCCAGATAGGATCTTTATTGTAATCGTGCTGTTTGCACAAGAATGACCTCTCACCTCACGTCGTATTAATGCTCTTGTGCTTGGTGCAGTGTGCACACTACAGCATCCGACAAAATTGGCAACCTCATAATTTTCCTCCTCATTCAGGCATAATCTCATTACCGCCAGCAAATAGTGAGAATAAACCGTGAACTTGGTTGTCTCCCTCACACAAGCACCTCACGTCATCTGAACGAGTCTGTGCATTTTGTATCGAATGTTTTGCACCTGGGCTGGATCTCGCATCTCAAATTCCTGATCTCCTGCCTATTCACACGTCATCTTCCTTCATCTCCAAACCCACACAGGATTCACCACCACAAACCAAAGCGTATTCCTTCACGGCCCTAGCTCATCTTATTATTATAATTACCATCGCATCTGCCGTTTAGTCTGTCTGGGTCCGTGATCTGCTTGTTCAATTAAGTAGAGCAAAAAGGGAGAGAACTCACACACGGATCAGACAAAACATTTATTAGTTTTGACATAAACATGTACAAGCGTTTAGTCACAGAGGCGTTAATACCTTTTTCGTACTATCTTTTGTCTCATCAATTATTTAATCTCCAATTTTTGAATTTTCCATCGCGGTAAATGTGCACTGACATACAAACGAGTACGTCTGACCGTTGAAGCTTTGCATTCCTGTCTGACTCGGAGGCTCTGAGTCCAAATAGGCCAAAAAACAAAGAACCGAGGAGTCGATGACGTTGACGGCACGGCAGAACGCCTTCTTACATTGCCCCAATCTTCAGCGTAACATGGACAAGGCTGGACACTCGATAAGAAGTCCTGTTTCTCTGCTACGGGTCAAGTTTGTAGCCCTTCCTTGTTAAATTTGACACAGAGCAATGGCCTGAGTTCGACAGCCTGACGCCATTCCAAAGTTTAGAAATACAAAAATGTTTAAAATCATAATTGGTTCAATTTGAGTTTTACAAATACAAAAGTAACGAAAAGCAAAGGAATTCCCGGTCGTGTCGGTTGTGTTGAAGCTACGACCAACATCATCCAATGAGAGTTCCAGTCGCCAGTCGACGACAAATTGCACAATTGTACTGCACAGTATTAAATTATCAAGCGATACAATCACTAGTACTCGTGGAGCAAGCAAAATGTCAAAGACTGCACTGCAATGAACTCCTTGCTTTGCTGCATCCACGAAAGAGTCACAGCAAAGAAATGTACCAAATCATAAGTTTGCTCGTCACTGCTTACTTTTCGTTTTCTATTTTATTTTTCTGAGGGAATTTAACATTTAGCAATAAAAAAACTTGTTCAACTTGAAATCTCCTTCAGGAAGAGAAAAATAATAGACTTTTTCTCTCTCCCCTTCACAACGCAAACTTTCCAGCTTCTTACACTCTCAGACGTCGCACTTCTCTCACTTCTCTCACTTCTCGCCACTTTGCTCTAAAAGAATCACTTTTTGCAACTTTCTTTGTCTTGCTGGAATTTTTATACCGTCACTCGTGCTCGCAAGACGTGCGCGTAATGTAATATGATACAAACTCACGGGTAGTGCAGCGAATTATGCACGGAGCAGGCTATTAAGTCCGTAGAAGTAAAATTATGAAGGAATGCATAAATTGTCACCGAATCCCGACTCACAAACAATTACATTTTTAATCCCAGAGACTAGTTTATGGGTGGATAAGTAAACGAAGTGCTGGCAATGACAATTATTTAATCTTTCGCATTCTGAAAGCCCTTGACATTTTAATTCGGGTAGGTGGTCGTAAAATCAGCCGTGCTTGTTTGCGACTCTTGTAATCGACCTACAACACACAAATGAAAGGAATGGACTTCGTTATGTCAAAGCACTTTGCGCAGCTCTGATCATAAAATGCAAATTTATCGGTGGCGCAAAGTTCATGCTGAGATTCGGCATCCTCGTTTAGTAAAAAATTCCTCGCACATGGTACAAGCATGAAAATTAGCCTTTTGCCACTTTCTGGTCCTGATAAAATTACCACTCTTAATTAATTGAGTCTGTCTGATTTATCGCGCTGATGATAACTCACTGAAATGTGCGATTTTAGCAGCTTTACAACCTTGCAATTTCCAGGCCATATTTAGCCTTGTTCGCGTTTTATTGAGAGTCGTGGCTTGTTCTGCCAAGACTGCGAAGGATAAAGACAAACGGCACCAGCAAAGCCGGTCGCCTGCTGCTGCTTTAATGATCTTGACGAGCGAGTCCATAAACACCAGATTTCGCTCCATACCAGCATTTAATTCGCTAATGAGCGGTAATTTCAACTCAATTCTGTGGAGGCTGCGAAAATGGGCTTTGATGAAGCCGGAATGAGCTGTTGAATAAATTTGTCATCTGACTTGTTAACTGTCCTTATATAATTGCAACGTACTAATTCGCACCGAAGAAGGGAGCCGATATAGTTCATTGAGTTGAGTGAAACATTCAGAGAGTGGATGACATTTTGGATGCTTGGCGATGAAAGAGTGACAACTAATATGTTTCTTGTCATCGTCGAACAGACAAAAGATGCGAAATCTCTATACTTGGAGATATTAGCTTGGCGAATTTTTAATTAGAGTAATAAATTCTTGCAGAATTCCTGAGCATTGCCTTTGCTTTGCGTGCAAATATCTCGTTTAAAATATCGAAAAACCAAGCACGTCGCTACATGTGGTAACATGCGAACTCACAATCACAATGAACTGCAGTTGCTTCTGGTTGCCTTGCAGAATACGAAATCGTAATTTGTAACGAGATTCTTTCTGTTTTTGACATCAGATCCAGCCTTGGATTACTGCTAGATGTAGTTTTTGAGTTAAAATTATCATTGCAAATCTTTTGCTATAGCTTCTGGTCAAAAATCGCTCACAATTTGATTTAAATTGATGGTATTATCGGACACAGGTCACATCATTCCCTTTTCATGCTCAATCCCAGTCAATGCTCTTCTGCATCGGACCGAACAAATGTTATTGTGATTCACAACAGAAACTTGACGAAGAAGAAATAACCCTTTGCCTTGTCATTTGTAAAAGTTTAAAAGAATTGTGCACGTTTGACAGGATTTCTGGAACCATGAACGTATTTCTTTACTGTTTTGCAGCTATGCATCCAGCCAAATGCTCATTCGATACATTTGACAAATCATTTCATGAATTGCTTGTCTGAAATAGCTTCATACTTCAAGCCAAGTACATGCTGATGTCAATGCATTATTGGAACTCGGAACGTGACATTTATTTGAAAACGTCTGTGAGAAAGATTTCTTTAAGAAACGAACGGCAGATTGAGTGCATTGCAACCATATAAGAGACCGTGTTGTGAGAGACTGATGACTTCATTCTTTGAAGCCATAAAATACATACCAAGCAATAAAACTTGCATCTTTATATTTCCTTCAACGTGGGACAAAAATAATCTTGGAGTCCAACTTGAATATAGCACGTTCTTATGTTGTGCAATCGTAATCCTAATTTTTGAGTTCGAGAGCGTGAATGCATTTGCATTTACTCATTTACTTGTCATGGCCACGTACACAAAACAAAACATTCGACACGCCGAAATTAGAATTTTTCAATTACATGTCGAGTGGAGTCGAGATTTGATGACATAATTTATAGCATGTGAACTGTGGGGTGATCTTTCTACATTGCGCATATTTCCGAGCAGATCTCGAAATCGCATTACAGAGATTTCGAAATGAATTAAAATTCTTCAGTTTCTGGACAACAGGGCCATAAATTTTGCTTGCATTCAGCGTCGCCATCAGAATAAATTATGCTCCACGGAATGACTTAATATTTTTGCATTTATGGCGACAGCGTTAAAATTTAACAGCAGGAACATCAAAACAAAAGCAAAGGACCATTCGCGCTAATGAGTAATTCCAAACTGAATACCGAACTTCAAACAATGGGCAACTCCAAGACTGTGTTCATATCTGCATTTATATTTTATTAGCACACCTCCATTGTGCTTATGGATTCACTCTTGTCTGTCTGTCTGTCTGTGGAAATATATTTTTGTGGAAACCGCTCCATGATTCAGATATAAATATGTTCACCGTAAAGCGGAATGTTTCCAATACCCCTTAGTCTTGATATACAATTCTAGGATAACCAATTTAAACATAATCCGTACGGTATCAATGATTTTAAAATGCATATCTGAGGTAATGATGTTAAATACAAGCGGGTCGCTGCCCAATGCAGCATATTTCAGAAACGAAGAAGAGCGTTACATGTTTAAGACACATATATGAGGTAATCACGTAGAAGTCGGAGCGGGTCACTGCCCAATTCAGTCCACAATTACAGGAAACATTGGTACCTCACATTCTCGCAATATTAACGAGCTTTGACTTGATACTATTTAGATCCGGCGGGATTATCTGAAGACGAGTGACTCCGAGGCATCGGTTAAGAAGAGTCATTCATATACTAGAAGATGTGCTCGTACCTTTTATTTGTAATCAAATATTTTATTTATTTTTTTATATTTAACCATATTTAGACGCAATATTATTATTCCTATTTCCCTTACAAATTCGTATTTATTATTCCATTATATAAATCATAATAACATGCAATAACAAAAGCCTCAGTGCATTCGCATTGTGCTGCCATTGCCAGCAGCAGGTCATATAAGTCATGTTCACGTCAACAAATGAATTCTTAACTCTTCTCTATACAAGCACTTGCTGTGTGATTTCGTCTCCTTATCCATCCACACAATGCCTTGTCCTGGCTAATCTTATTAGGTTTTCGATTGTACAAATGCAGTTGCAAATCCTCAAAGGCATTTAAGAAAAGACGTCGAATCCTACTGCAGAAAGGATTTTAGCGAAAAGAAACGTCATCTGCATCGATGGCGTGACTGCGAGCGTTGTAAATTCTGAGCGAAAAAGTTTATGCTTTTTTGGAGAGGAAAGCCCACATTTGGACCGTTTTCTGTGGACCAGATGCACGAACCACAACCACATCTCACGTAGAACGCGTAGAACGAGTGCACGCGGCTAGAGACTGAAACTCGTTAAGCTGATCTGGCGGAGGTGTGATGCTGAATGTGAGCTTAATCATGCACAAGAAAAAGAACGCATGCACGATGATGGTTGCACGGGGTTAAAAGTTAATGTGGATTCATGCCTCGTCGTAAGTCTGTGCTGAGGAAAGGGTTAACTTCTCTAGCCGGCCCATGCAGATGCGAATGTGAGTGTGCTCGCTCACATTGATACATAATTAATAATATTGACTCCGTGAGACTGAGGCGAAGGAGTGCTGTGCTCTGTGCTGTGCATATCTTGAGACAAGAATCTTCATCACAACAATCAACCCCTGCCTGACTAGTTGCATTAATATATTTGTGTTCTGTGGTAGTTAGTGGTGGTTGTGAACTCGAATACTTACAAGCATAATTTAATTCGACTTTAGTATTCGGCCAAGACTCAATCTTGTTGGACGCTTGTGCTCTTTCCCATACAGATAGCTCGACCGGTGCGCGCGGTGCTGGACTCGTCTTCATAAACGATATTTTTGATTTGTGCGAACAAAGACTGTAAAGAAAACAATTATTGCAATTGCGCTGACGTTTGATCGTTTTTCAGTTTTCTGACATAGGTCTAAATCAATCAAAAGACAAACATACTAAATTTAGACACGTAAATGCGGTAGAGGCTTGCGTCAAGTGGTACGGTACTCTAAGCTGCGTTGTGCGCTGAACGGTGAAGATACTCACTCTTATGACAGTTGAATTCTGCTGATGGTCACTTTCTCATCGTGTGCGGGTATTATTTGAAGAAAGTCGCAAAATTCATACATCAAAGTATCAGGAAATTCAGTGAGAGCGAATCTCACATTGGAAGGTAAGAATTTCTTCCTTAATCTTTGGTTTGCTTAAACCGGCATTGATTAACTGAGAAACCCAGACGAAGAACGTTGTTCTTTGAATTTTGGATGCGCTTTGCGTTTGTCGCACCTTCGCAATTTTCATTTTGGAATCTTTTCTTTGGATTTTTTTGAGTGGAAGAATTTGGATTGGCTAAGAAACATGGTACATCGATCATCGTTTTCCGTTGCAAAGGTGACAATGACGCGGCATGACATTTTGTGACAGTAGATCACAGCATAATTTTGCAGTCGGCATCTTGCAATTTCGCACGACTCGCGATGCACACAGAATTATAATTTGCAATAAATATTTATTTCATCTCGAGCCGATTTCTGCGAGTGACAAATATTACTCGCTTTTTTGTACCCGTTTGCTTTATTGGATAAATTTTTCGAGCTGAACCGAAATATCAAACGACAAACTTGGCTTGATTTCCTGAGTAAGCATTCAAATAATTGCCATTGACATTACCCTCCGTATTTACTTCACGTATGCGATCCGTGTCGTTAGTATGGCTTCGTCTTTCGTGCACCCACACATGCTTAATTTTCAGAGCGAAGAATGTTGCATCGCCAAAGTTACAATTTACAATGCTCACGTCGAGATGGAAAAGCAAGATTTGCAATTTTTCTTCTTCATTTCAGTAGGATGTGTGATTCTACACCGTGTTAGGCTTTCTTGTGTCGGCGGTTTAAATTGTTATGGATGCAGTTCGGACATGTAATTTGGAGTTCCTGTCGATTGCATCGGCCTCTGCTCTCTCGCAGCGTTCGATCTTGATTAGGGAATTATTATTGTTATTGCTGAATCAAAATGTCAATGAACAACCCACGAACGCGGCGTACTCGCGACAATGGCGAGGGCGAGCAACGGTAACCGAATGACATGACATTGTCGAGTTCTCCTGGATCGACATGGGATGTATGGCGCTTGATAAGGAAAAACTCGGCCGTTCTTTGCTCTCTTTACAAGTTCCTTTGGGCAAAGCCTCTTTCTATTCAATTCACTCTATGCATGCTATGAGGACATAAATCATAGACTGTCGTTGTAATGATTGGAAAACCAATACAGGGCATAATCAAATCTTTTACCATAAATGCACCTTTTAATTACGAGACAATAAAGGGAGCCGCTGTCTTTTTATTTTAACTTAATGCGCGTTTGAATTTATTACCCGTGTTTAATGTGTAGTTTCTCCTCTCTGTGCTGTCGTGGAATTCGTCAAGATTTGTCTCATACAATCATAACATAAAAGATAACATTGCGCCTGTGTTTAAAACACCTAAACCAAAGGCACTGAACGGCCTGGCGAAAGATTTCCACAATGATTTGCTGCTCCAAGACGAAAATGGAATTTTTATGAGACTCGATCGTGTGTATGCAGCTACTTGTCTCTCTGCATATGGCATTTTTCTTGGTTGAAGCGACTTCGTATTTCGCAAAATTCTGAGTCATTCGAATTGCAACAGTGCGTTGAGAAAAATCAACATGTCTCTCTTGTCTCGGCGTGCCCCGTCTCACGCATTTCATTTCTTGCTCACTCCACGGCTTGTTACTTCCAAGAATGAACGGAAATATTTTTGTAGTCCATTGTTTCAGTTTTCTGTTCATCGTACTCGATAATCATAAATAAAACTCCACACGCCTGTCTTAAGTTTTCTGTTACAGACGTCTGCAGTGATTTAATCCGCCTGTCCTGTCATTGTTATTCTTAAGCCCTCACATTTTTCAAGTGCATGCGTATGAAATTTGTCAAATCAAATGCAATTTCGAAATCATGTTTTTCCTCGTGTACAACAATGAAAACATGTGCTGAGGGAAAAAATGGCTTTTAGATGAACTCACAACAACTCTCGTGCTTTTACAATAGGAAACGCTCCGCAACTTCTTGACTGCGCTGCATTGTACAATCGTAATAATTTCTTGAAATTTCTTGTCCATAAATGGAGAGAAATATTAAAATGACTTCTTGCAGTTGCAATATTTTTCGTATCCCCTTCTCTCGGCATTGAGGCCATGTCGACTCTCATTTTGTCATCGTTTGACAGCACGGCTAACCAGGTTGCAGATGCACAGTCGCCTTTCTCCTGCGGTCTTGAGTTCGAGATATGTAGTAAACATTACAATTTACTGCCAATAAACAAACAACAATAACAAAACTCTTGATTTGTTCGTGATCTTCAGGAATATGAATGAGCTTTGCAGTCAAAGTACTCTGTCGCTGACACTGCGTCATGGCTCACATTAAATTGTTACATAATGGAGAGTCGAAGCCTCGGCCTGACCCACCGGGTGCCACAGTCCACGAACTCGAACGCTGATATTTACTAAATTTAGTCATGCAATTCAACAATAATGAGGATTCATTCGCCTTGTCCATCGTGAGAAAGGTTTAAACCGCGTGAGCCCAACCAATAATTAATCATCGAGGCCGGTTCAGATGCGAGGAGATGATTAGAATTTTGTGCACTTATCATCCTCATCATCGTTCAACTCACAGCTTGTGTGGCAATTGTGCATTGTGAAATGTGATTAGCGATTTGCGATGCCAAATTGGAAATCGAAGCCTTAAATTTAAATGATCTGACCAAAAATTGAATCCAAGATTAAACTCAGGTACTCGATTTCGTTATGGCCGGCATTTACGACATGAGTTGTTGATTCTGCCGTCAAATTGAGTCATTGGCTTATACCGCGATTAGAATTGTAGCATTGATGAATGCCGTGCTCGAATTTTCTTTTAGGCTCTTGCCATTAATCTACTTTCTGGCTACTTTAAACGATGGGGATGTTGTAATTATACGCCGATCGAGTCGGTATAATTTATTACTCAATTGCGCATCAACTCTTCATGGTGGATTTTGCTGTTTGTCGGCACGAATTGACTTTATGGCACCATATGCACACGCCGACAGAAAGAAGTTGCTTCATGGCACCTAGGCGATCTGGCCCATGTCTGAAACCTACAAAGGAAATGGAAGCAGCATTGAGCAAGGTTGTGAGACCGGCACAGCATCCGTTGCACGACTCATTATCGCAGTTCCAGATTCTTGCCATCGAAATGTTATCGTGGAAAAATTTGTCGCCGGATAACGTTCTTGCAGAACACAGTAGTCGATTGCAGGTCCAGTTATCGCTGGCAAAAATCCTGAACCCTAACAGCCACCCCGCAATCAACTCCCCTCATCCAAGCTAAGAATAGCCTGAGGGGCCACCCGGCAATGAATCCCCTCACCCAAGCTAAGAATAGCCTAGCCTAACCCTGCAATGAACCCCCCCCCCATCTCCAGCGCACATAAACAGCACAAAAAAAACACACGCACACAGCATCAAAGGTTCTAATCATCCTGATTTAATTTACAGTCTGAATGCAAGAATTGATTGCAGATTGGAATCATCTTGTGAATAAACTTGTAATTCGAATTCGCATGTTTTCTCATTCACTGATCCATTTCTCTATTTTTGGAGTGCTCAGTCTTTCGTGTTCCATCTTCTTGCGACAAGAGTCCGTGAGCTGAATGGGTTCATAACAAGATGCACTTTTATCTTGTCTTCGCTGCTCGTGTTTCTTGATTACGCAATTATGATGAGTAGACTGATACGGACCATCTGAGAAGGATGATATGATCTAATTTGTCGTTTCGACGTCATTCCACGTCTCGCAAGTCGACTCGCTCGAGTACAGTCATGAGAGTCTTCTGAATGAAGCGAAATAGGGATGAAGGCGAAATTTATTTTTGCACATTCTTCGCTATGCAGTTTTTCACATCCATCCTGCACTCACGTAGCCAAATACGAAGCGCTGCACGTAGCTGAATATTAATCGTTACAACACAAATGACCTTTTTACTTGCGAGTGCGCGATAATCTCATTCCAAATGCAATCCATGCATGCATTTGGGTTTCTTTTTTGTCTTGATATTAACCACACAAGTCTATATATGGACAACAAGTCCAAAAGTAATAACAATCATAATGAAGAAATACCTGCCTTGTCTGCCTGCCTGCCTGACTAAACTCACTTCTTTCATCTCTGGTGTGACTTTTCCCTTTTCTTCTGCACATTCTGCTCCGTTTGCCCACTAAATCATTGCACTGCACACAACCATTATTATCGTGCTTCGGATTCGTGTTCATGTCTTGGTCGTTGTCGTTGGAGGGTTTCATGTCCACGAATTTCATGTTGGCTTAATGCAAACTGAAGACGTATAAATTCCGATCCATGTTATTATTAATACGTTCGTAAATCTGTGTTTTAAATGCGTAGTCGGCTGTGTATTGTTGTTGAGCTGTTTTTTTGTAAATGGGTATTTTCGTGTGGGAAGGAAGTACGAGTTCAAGTATGGCAAAGCGAAGAATAATGAAGTGCCTGACTCATTTCGAAAAAATACTCAACCAACGGCAAAGTACAGATCGACGTGTGTATTCCCATTTGAAGCTTCAATTCGCAGAATGCACACTCTACATGTGAAAATGATCCGAAAGTCATTTTCTCATCTTGGACAATCTTTGGCAAATTAAGGGCGGTTTGTTTATTATTCCTCCGATGAATTATGGGCAGGGTCACTAGGCTTTTGACTTCACCGACATTCGGCTCGGAACTGGCCGATACTGATGGAAATGCGAATCCGCGTTGCATGCCTTTGGCGTATTTAATCACCTAAATTCATTTAGTAGTTGTTTGAAATGACTAAAGACCATGCACAGACACCATTACAAAGCAGACCATTGTTAGTGTGAGACGTGAGTGTTCAGACAGGGCACGTTTTGTTTGGTAATCTGTCAATATCTCGGCTGTCTCTAATGATCTTGTAAAATATGAATAAATTATGGGTGGACTCCCAATTTGTATCATTTAAATTATGTCTGTCATTTGTTTTGGTTTTTTGGTACGTCGCTCATGTAAGGCAACATACATCTGTTGAAATTAGTAATGGTAGAACATTTTAATTAGTGTTCATGTGCACCGGCCTTGCAACGGTGACTCATCGGCGTTGTACTAATTGAGAGATGTCGTCTCGACTCTCTACAGAAATGTTTATCATTTGTATTTATTCACCTTAAAATTCGAACACCAAGAAAGGCGCTTGTTTGACATTTACGGGAAGCGCGATACAAACCTGTACGCAATTTGCTTACCCGTCCATACAGATTCACATGCTTTTTGAAAGAAATTAGAGATTGCAATGTCGAAATGGTTCAAAATGCTGTCAAAATTTTACTCAAGCTGGCACATTTTCCCTATGATTATTGATTCCTCGCTAATTTGTTTGTGGCAATGATATTCACATGCCTCACCAGACTCGAGATTTTGCAGTCGTGAGCGAGACATTCGTCACTACACTGTCGGTTCCGTCATGTCGTCAGTAGGCTTCACTGGACATTGTGAATTATGCGCAGTGCGATGAGAGTCCAGATGTGGATCTGCTTTGGCAAAGTCTTGTCTCTTGCAAACCGTTTAGGAATGAAGATTTTATAATATCGCGTGGTAAGCACAAAGCTTGCCCTGAGGTCTTAATCCTATCCAAATCAATAAGTAAAAACGAGGAGGAAGTGTCAGAAAATTTTAATTCGATAACCAGGAGTCAGCAATATCCTCTTCCCACCTCCCTCGCATATATTATTTCGCTTAATGTATGTGCACTCAGCCTCCAACCAAATGCTGCCCGAACCTGAGTATTTCGAAATGCGTCAGCGTAATATGTTTTAGTCGTCATTGCGATACCGTACTGTAATTACAGTCAGCTACTGATTTTGAGCCTGAATTGGGGGGTTCAGGTCGTGCCCTGCCATAAATTATTGTGCATTACATCTATTTTCATCGCGTACCTGTACTTCATCCTGCTGTGTCGAACGCGCAGTGGTGGTACGTGAGCCCAGACGTGAACCTACGGCGCAGCAGCAATTCCGATACAACTTGCGAATGCGAATCATTTCTTCGAGCAAGGATGGAGTACAAAGGTACTGACTGCCTTTTGTAGTGATTAATAACTGAGCGTCGCATTTGCGTCCCGTCGTTTGTCGCTCATAATACATGCCCTTACTTGGAGTCTCATTAATTGCCAATTGCCACGGTTGAGGTTTACAGCAGCAGCTTGCAGCGGCAACAATGACTGACAAGAAGCAAATCCTGTGCACGAACATTTCTAAAGTTTTACATACAAATTTGGCCAATTTAAGAGTTTGGGGTTACAGGGAAATTAAGTGCATGCGATTTGTCATATTTATGCGATTAAGCACATGTCAATCGACAGATTACGTTGTGAAAGTGATTGATTAAGGGACAGTGGCAAAGGTTGTGTCACTCTCAGCCAAGACGGTAGAAAGGACACTTGTCGCCCTGTGTTTTTCATTCTCTGTCGCATCGTCAGAGACAAAAGTGACGTACATTTATTGGTAAAACAATGGACAATGAGATGGTGATGGTCCTACTGATTGAAAAGATGCATTGACCTTTGACAAACGGAGACAACTAAATTTGGGCGAAGAAGGTCGCTGTGTTGCGACACTTGTCAGCATCAATTACTTTTCTATTCAAGCGTAGTCAAGTCAGCTCATCGTCACGGCACCAGAGACAAACACCCATCGTGATCGGCTCTGATTTGTGACGATTTTAGATTTATCTGATTGTGTTGATGACAATTTTAATTTTACTATTTTCAGCTGACGCTTCTTGCTGACAGAGTGACCTATATCTCAGCTTAATTTGAACCGGCAGAATGGATTCATCTGGTACCAGTTCCACGGTCATTACGAGCAACAGCAGCTTCGCCAGCAGCGAAGGCAAGAGCTCACTCGCAAGTAGCGGACGCGTCATCCACGTTGAAGATATCAACGACGAGAATTTACTCCGCGAAATGGTGAGCAATTCTTGCACTCAAATTATCGCTGATACATTTTTTTCATTCATTCCGGATTGGATGGGGAACTGCAATAAACTGCATTGTATTGCACGGCCAGACGACATGAACAAATAGCAGCTTATCATTTTCATAATTTTGGAATGACAGGAATTTTTGTTGACATTTTCCACATTTTTCGTGTGAAAATGAAAAGGCGCCTCATTCATTTTCCCGTCACTTCCACGCGACAAAAGTCAAGTGATATGATTCATGGCAATAAAAGTGTATATGAGCTAACTGAAGAAGACGTGAAAGTCTTAGCATTGCACGCTGCAGTGCAAAGTGTGGAAGGTGAAAGCATTCTAAATATTAGTTTGTACTGCCAGAATGCCAATAACCTTACCTTTGCGGTGCATCACTTGGAGGAATGTCTGGAGTCTTGACGTAATAAATTGCAGTGCACAACGTGAACATGTTTGTCTTCCTTTTCCCCTTTCATTCTGTGCATACGCAGAAATGGATATAGATTACATGAGCATGAGCGAGATAATATGACAGGTTGATAGACAAGGCAAAAAGTTGCGACAACGTACAAACTCTCATTTCTAAGAAGTATTGAATTTTCCTCGTAATTGCGTTAAATGCACGATGCAATTCTAATGATTTCAGTGGGTTGAGGCATCCGACGGGGAGTCGAAGCGTCAAATTCGCTCTCGGATGTACAAACTTCGGGAAGAGCGGCTCAAGGACTTTTACAACCGTGAGGGCATTCTGGAGAATATTTTGAAGGAAGAACAGAGTGCGGATGTGGCCGCACCAGGAGAGAAATCGGAGGTGCGTGAGGAGAGTCGTAATGGTAAAAGTAACGGGACCGTGAGCGCGAACGTGAACAGGAATGGAAACACGACCACAACAAGCTCCAAAACGGTCACGACAACTGTGGGCAGCGCCAGCGGAGGCGCCAGCGGCATAATCACTACCACGACCACTCGAGCTACGTCAAGCACTCTGACTAGCAATAGCGAAGGACGTGGCACTGATAATGATGATGGCGTAAAAGATTTGAAGTCACGCATCAATCACCAGAAAGAAAAAGTTTCTGCTCACATAAAGCAATCTCACGAGCAGCAAGCCAAAACTCAAACATTGGCTCAGAAAATTAAATCCACAGCGACGGCTACGTCGACTACGACGTCGTCAGTCGTATCGAGGAAGAATTCTAACACGAATAAGCGTGAGCATGAGACCGGCAACGGGAATGGCGATCTTCTGGAGATCAAATCGAAGCAGGCCTCAACAGCCAAGGCAGTTGGTAACTGCAAAAGCAACGTCCAGAGGGTAGACTCAACTAAATCGAGTTTTAGCAATGGGAAGGCTGCGAATGGACACTCGGAAATAATTGGAAGGAGTAGCCGAAACAATGAGTCTTTCTCCAGCGCAAGAAATGGGCATGGCGACGCGAAGAACGGGTCGGTCACGGATTCAAGCACGATGACAAAGGTTGCGGTTAAATCAAAATTGAGTTCTTCAAGCACCGAGCCTGGACAAGCCAAGACGAGCGAGAAACCACCCCTTGTCAAGAAAAGCTCAAGCAGCCTGCAGAAGGAAGAAGTTCAGCGCACCGCTTCGGGCTCGGTTCGCAGAAGTGTGACGAAAACAAGCAGCAGCAACAGCGCGAGTGCCGTGAACAGTATCAAGCTTGCGAAGGGGTTCCATTCACCTCCAGTCGCCAAGAAAGAAACAAAAGCTACCACGCAATCTGAAAAATCAACCAACTCGACTCCGAGATTCATGTCCACGACAAAAAGTCGGGAAATTGGAATTGCCAGCACCCAGCAACAGTTCCCGACCGTCAACATTGTGCACCGACAAGACTCTGGGAAAGGTTCGAGCAAGGTGAATGTTTCGCTATCAAATGGGCCAACCAAGAAGGACAAGCTACTGCTCACTCCGAAGCACTCAACTGGCGGCGAAGGAAGGGCGACGAAATCTCGGGAAAGCAGTCCGCAGACGACAACTCGGAGCGTGAGGAAAGTCAAAGAGGAGATAGTGCCCGAGAAAACTGTCGTCTCAAAAAGAGTATCATCACAGGGCAGTGCTGCGATAAAAAATAATGTTGCAATTAAAGCGCTAGCGAACAGCAGTAACAAGACAGACGAGTCAATTATTCGTGAATTGGATAATTTGGATAATTATTTGTATCAGCGAAGCAAATCCATCGAGGACAAGCGAGCTCCAACGCCTTCCGCTCCGATAATTGAAGGTGAGAGCGAGACGACGCGCCAGAGAAAGCTACTGCGGGCTGAGAGCGGAATCAAGGCTGCAATTAAAGTTTCGGACGGAAAAGAGCCGCGTCAGAAACGTAATAACAGTGGAGGAACTCAGGCAAAACAAATTGGAGCTGATGAAAATGATATGAGCATGAGTAAAGGCGTGAGGAAGAGTCATCCGAATGCTAATAACGCACCAAGTAGAGCAGTGGATGTTATGGTTAGTGGTGCGGAACCGAAAGTTACCAAGTCCAGAGCATTCTCACACTGCGCAGCCGAAGAAAGCCGCTGCACCTTAGCTGCTGCTGTTGACGACGGTGACATTCACGGGACGCGGGCGGAGGAGGCCAGAAGTAATGGCAGCAATAATGCAGAACGGAGAGAAAGAAATTACGAGACAAAGTCAAACACAAGACGCGATGGCGGGCCTGCGGAGGAGAAAGTTAAAGGTGAGCTGCTCGTCTCCTCGTCTTCAAATAATGGCACGCATATTAAAAACGAAGAAGCAAAGAATGCGCAATACAAAAAGACTCAGCAAACAGATGAAATGTCACAAGCCGAAACTCAAACAGCAATTGAGACTGGGACAATTGAGAGTAGACGAGAGACGACGACCGAACGTGTTTGGACCGACGTAAAAATACAAAGTCAACAGGAGAAATATGATGCTGATATTTTAAGTCGTCCATCAGTCTTTGACAAGAGAAAGTTGAACGAATCAGGTCCAGCGGGACCGCAGCAAGGCGACAGAGCTGCAGTTCAAACACTTGCCAAAGACAAAGACCGTAGAGTTGAACAACGTCAGCATAAAACCTCCGAGGAGACCCAAAAGGATTATAATGATAATGAGAAGAAAAAGGCGCATGCGAGCGCTGATGATGAGGACGAGGACGATAATCCGTTGAAGCCAGAGAGGCGATTTAGTGGACAACGCAGAAATCTTGAGAGCCCAGGTGCAGTGCTTAAAGCCAAATCGCTCTTTGAGAACAAAGCACACGAAGCGTCGCTGAACAAACCTTCCGGAGGATTTACGCTCTCTCCGGGTACCAGTTTCCGGGTCAACAGGAAGGCAGCGATTTTTGAGGCCAAGTCAAGAGGCGAGCGACTGAGCGTCTCATCAGAGTCGTCATCGCACGTGGAAGGAGGAAATGATTGCCAGCCGCATGCATTCACGCCAGGAAATGAGGTGACTCAAAAGACAATCGAGAGTGAGAGCACTTTGCATGAGTCGAAGAAAACTGCCGTGAAAACCACGAAATCTACCTCGGAGTTTAACGCAGACTGCTCGATTCAGAGTTCGAGCACCCCACGAAGGCGATCATCAGCAGACATGCTGGAGGCAATAGGCGACGTTAGACAACTCGAAGTCCTGTTGGATCAAGCAACGGATTACGACGAGCGCAGTCGCATCAGAGCCAGAATCCGCATAATTAAGCGTCAGACCAATTTGGGGAAAGGCTCAACGACCGATGCCAAGGAACAGAAAACCAGCGCCAGCACCGTCAGAAAGGTCCAGAATGGCAGCGTGAGTGAAAGCACCAAATCGCACATGGCAGGTACGAAAAAGAACTACGTGTCTAGAAAGTCATCAGAAGAAATCAAAACGGTTCAACGAAAAAGGTCAACTGAAAATAGTGAGCCAGAAAACTCTGCCATGGGCTCGGCTTTTCGTAAATCTACAAGTCGGAAATCGTCAGGAGAAATTAGAAACACAAAAGAAGACACTGGTGGCGTTTCAATTGTGGCAGTGGAAACAAAACGAAACCAGACAGCGTCCCGCAAATTGTCGGGAGAAATAAAGCATAAGCCTTCTGAAACTAGCAGCAGTGGAGACAGAGGAGAGTCGCCACGCCCAGGCTCCCCCAAGAAGGATTCTTCTTGCTTCGAACGCCTTTACACGACTGCCACTGTGAGCAGTGCCAACATGTTCTCAGAAGTTTCTGTCAACAATCATCCGCCAAAATCCAGCAGCAGTGCCTCGTCATCAAAATCATTGAGTCGCAAATCTTCTGAGAAAGAAGATGTTGTTGAGTCAGACAAGACGGTGAAACAAAGAAAGCAATCTGGAGAAAAGACCACAAGGAATTTTTCTGGACAAACCCAGAATCAAAGCGTACAGTTGAATACAGCGACTGTGACCGAAATCGCAGACATTGCAACCGGGTCTGGAAAGAGGAGGCGCTATTCATCGAATAGATCAACCGAAGGCTGTGCCATTCACGGGTCCAGCCCAGTACCAAATGAAGGCAGTAGGAAGGAACTTCGTCGCACTCCTTCTGTCGAAAAAAGTGGAGACAGACAATCAGGCTTCTTCAAAAATGAAGACGCTGAAGTCTTGACACTTGACCAATTAAAGGACATTCAAACCAAACTACACGAGAACGCATCAGCACAGAAGGAGGGCGCTACCATTGCAAGGAAAACCTCAACCAAGAGAGATGAAGCTGAAAAACGCGAACGAAGACTGTCAAAGAAGGAATCTGTCGACGACTCAAAAACTGCCGCTCTGGCCAAGGAAGTTACGGCTGCAATGCGGAAAACTTCGACCGAGGAACAGCAACATGAAAAGGAGGCTTCCTCACGGAAGGCAGTACGCAAAAGCTCGTCAAAGGAATTGAACACACTGTCTCAGCCGCAAGAGAAAAGCAAGACAGCTGAACGCAAGAAATCTGGAGAAAACATAACATCAGCGACAACCAGTGTTGTCACAACAGAATGCAGCAGTAAAAGTGTGAGCGCAGCAAAATCAAACGGGGCGTCGGGGAACTTTGAAGGCAGGCGACCCAGCAACGGAAGCAATAAAAGGTCGGCTTTACCCGTCGCGACAGAGACGAACACAAACTCGGTTACTTCGAGCTACGGTGTTGGCCCGGTTGACGATGACGGGACTCTGTTATTTGGACTGCGTGCATTGAGAAAAATTAAGCAAGTTAAGGAAGAGCAGCATGATACTATCGCCACCACCGGGGCCGTCTCTCCTGTGGGAGGAGCACTAGCTACTGACATGCGTAAAAGCAACCTCTACGGTTTGAGGGCACTGAAGAAGAGCCATGACATGGAAACTGACGCCAGTGACGAATCAAATGTCGCCACAACCAAGAAGGAGACGACGGTCGAGACGAAGGTTGCATCGAAAACATTCAGTAACAATCAAGAGCTGAACGAGACGACTGAATCGTTGATCGAATACAACAACGAACCTCGCAGAAAATCGCCCGACTCCTCGGAAGCAGAAAAGCAATCGTCGCTGAGTCCGCCACCCACTGCAACGTCTCCAAAGTCCATTCTGAAGAAAACTTCTTCGTTCTCAAGCAACAAGAGCGAATCGAAGTCGGACTTGAACTCCGAGCAAAAACAGTCGTTTGAGATTGGCACAATAACTTCCACGTTCCACTCTGCATCCAGACTTGACTCGCCGTCCGCCCTGCATTCAAATCGCTCACGATCAAGCAGCAGCGATGATGACTGGAAACGAAGGTCATCGGATGCGCACGGAAGCAACAGCATGACTAATTTGAGCGGAAACGAACTGAGTAACCTCAGCACTTTCTCGCGTGGTCGCGTTGGTCACTCGTCGGTTAAAGAAATGTCGAAACGCTTCGAGAAGACGGAAGCGAGCGTGGATGGCGTCGTTTCGTCCAAGGCAGAGCACTCAACGCGTCACGTGCTCGGAGGTCCGAATAAGGACTTGAATGGGAGTGAAACCGAAGCGGGTGACGCAGAGCGTGGAAACATCGTGTACACGAAACACAGTCGAATTCAGAAGGTGGAACTGAAGGGCTCGGACGAGAATGACGATTTCGAGGACGAGTTTAAGGAGGAAATTGGAGGCGAGGAGCACGAGGAAAACGGGACTATTGTGAAGGTAACCAAGAATACGACGACGACGCGCAGTTTTCTGTCCGATCACAATCCGGCGACGAATTTGGCTGACGTGCTGGAGAGAATGAAGGGCGAGCAACAACAGGGACAGAATGGCGGTGGAGGGGCCGAGGACGGCGGCGAACAGAGCGACTCGGAAGCTGCGGGGAGGAACTTATTGAACAAATTCATTGGCGCTCAAATTCTGCTGTCGGGCGTAGAACCGTTGCTGAAAGCGAGCATCGAGGACACGGAAACGGATTGCCGAACCACCACAACATCAACCGTAAGAAAACATTTGACACCACGCCAATATATGCTTTCGCTTTGCATTTGCATGTTGCATTTTCTTCGCATTAGTTGACCAAACCTCAAGGCCAACGTGCAGCAGGGTCAAGAATTTCTTGACCATAATTAGTCGAAAGTCAAAACGAGGTAGTCGCATTTTGGGAACACGAAACATAAAGCAACTTCTCATTCATGAACAATGTGGATCTTTGACGCGAGCGTGTGACATGTTAACTCGAGTTAGTCTCCTTTAAAGGTTAAAACAATAAAAGTCCGAGTTGGATTTCAACGCGACAGCAGGAGACTAGAACCACATCCTACGAAATGCTGGTGGAATAATCCATTAATCCAGCCCACGACCTTTTCTAGCAGCATTGCAGCTCAGCTCCGGTCCCAAGAGCAAAACCAGTATCGAGCATTAACTGGTAATTAGTCGGTACGCGTACGAAGTCCGTCAGAACCGCGTCAGCCGCTCCTTCGCTTTATAAACCGGGTTCGCATGCACTGCTTGCAGGTGCAGAAGTCTTTTGTCCAAATTCATGCGAAAAAAGAAGCTGTCGCTGTCTTGTCTAATTTGGGCATGCAAACTCGAAAGATTAATTTGCGCCGAGAACAAAAAAGCCAGCAGAGTATTGAGGCTAATGATAGCTTCGCGTCTTTGTTGTTATACGCGAGACGAGATGCGAGATGAGTTTGGCACGTAACGCGAATAACTTGGTGTTGGCCTGCTTCGCGATTCGCGATGAAGACACTGCACCTTCTCAACAGTCGCAGAGTTCATAATTCTCTTGCTTATTAGTTTGCATAATTCTACGCTCCCGGTGTCCGTGCCAATCCATCATGCACCGCATTATACGGCATGCTGCGTGTAAACTTTAGTTTTGGTCGAAGACTTCAACCAAATATAGAATGACTGAAGCTGTCTGATTTTTGCATGCTGAGGGAAAGAGTAAATTAACAAACAATAGAGAAGATAAACATTTGCCAATTTTACATGGAAAAACTCTGTGCGTGAAAGGCTTGGCTTGAAACGTTAGCGGACAAATTTTCCTGGAAGCTGGGCTGGGCTGCAGTGGCAGCACATTAATCAATTCCACAGCCAGATTTATGCAAGAAGACCGACTTTGGACAAGATCATGCCAGCATCCGCCGGGCCGGTGCGCAGAGTACACTGAGGATTAGAGATGACCTCGCGAGAAATAAGGCCTTGATTCTGAGTGTTTACGATGTGATTGGAGCATGTATAGAGTACAAATTGAGAGTAGCTGATTGCAAACATGTGTTAGAGGTTTAGGATTCGCAACTGTCTGGCCTCGTCTTCGTCCTGCATTTGTGCGCTCGCGTTGCGAAATTAAAAGCACAGTAATTCGCAAACGAAGACGAAATCAAGCACGATGGCAAAAGGCAAAGAGCATTGCCTTTTCATGAAAAGGTTTGCCAAAACAAATTATTATTATTTATTATTATCAGTCAACTGAACATTGGCATTGCCAATCTCGTACTCGTGGGGCGATAGTAACGAAGTTGGTTGGAGTCGTAAAACTGTTCCGGTGATTTATTTTAAAACACAAGTTACAAGCACAATAAGCTTTACTTTACTACATGGCCTTTTACATTACGTTTACGTGTGGGCTGGATTCTAAGCCTTTTACTCCAATGATGCCAGGCGCTTTTGTGAACAGTCGCTTAATTCCAGACGCTTGGAATTCGAATTGCGAGTTTTTCGGGGATTGTTTTCGTTTTCTTTAAGGTTTCCAACACACAGATCGTGAGATCATAGTTAATGACAGGTACGTTGACGAGAGTCAACATTGCACAGAATTTAGCAGGCGCAGAAATTAATTCATAACCTCAAGTATTCCGTGCTAAAGCAGAGCCGTGCTGCCGAAAGGCGAAATAATGGCAATGAATGACACGTTTAAGCTACTTAATTTGAGATCCACATCTTCCAAATTCACATGTTTCTTTGCTTCAAACGTTGCATCAATGCGAACATCTCCTCACAGGGTAGCGTCGAGTCGAGCGGAAGTCAAACTTTACGCTGATGATGGTCTGTGTGCCTTGTTTGTGTTCCGAAACTGTATCTGTTCCGTATTAGGCTTGGTTTGCTTGGGTGCAAAATTAGATGGTAGGAAAAACCCGAACATTCGGCATCCCGAGGTGCTCCATGCACGAAAGCCATGCAATGAAGCGTCAGCAAAGGGTCTCATCGAGCTTTCGTGTCGAGGATAATTTCGTAAGGAAGCGTTAGCGAAATTCATGATCTGCAATTCCTGTTTGAGGTTTACGGCAATAAAACTATAATTGCTTGCACTTGGCGATAAAATCCGCATTAAAATCAAGCGTATTTCCTCAGCCTTCTCGGCGCCGACGGCGAGCGTGATGAGTGCAAAATTCGGCACTCGCTGATTGTATTTTCTCCGGCATGCATTCGCTGCCACGCACGCCGTGTTTCGAGTTGAGAGAAAGAAAAAAGAGTTGAGACGACGATCGAACTATTTTTGGTGAAACACGATTTTTTCATCCTGCTCGCTCTGCACGTCTGCAGAAAACCCGAAGCACCAAAGTCTAGTGCACAAATCCGAATGCAAATACAAAGTCACTGTTCGGGGTACATTTTGAGCATTGTGCGTCTAATGATATGCATATCGGCCCGTGTAACCAAAATGTCTACAAGATTCGGCGTCTCGAAATTCCAAAAGGGAGCTTTGCACACAATGTCTGTACAATTATAGAGTACCAACATTGTACGGGGTACTCGCACGGGTTCATTTGCCAAAAATATTCTATAAACGAAAACGTCGGATGCATCGGTCTCGAACATTGTAATGTAAACTGACGATTTCCATTTTGTACTCTGAGGAACCAAACTCCCGACTTGCCCGAGTCGATGAGCATTCAGTCATCAAAAGTCTAACGCGAGACGCGTCTCTTTGACGAAATTCAATTTTATTAGTTTTTACGACTTCTTATTTCAATCATACTCCCCTTTTTATTGTCCTCGCTTGCCTGCGCTTTATTTGCCGCCTTGGTGACATAATCTTTGACGAGGTGATTTCTTCTTTGTTCTTATTCGCTCGTGATTGCTGCTTCGCCTGTCATCACGACATCGACTCTTGTGGTCATAACTTCATACGTGATTTTTGGTTGGATTTTTTTCTCGACTTGAGTGAAGATGTCACACAGCCTGGTGATTAACGGAGTCGATATCGACCAAGAATCGGATTCTGGCAAGCTGAGACGTCTGGTAAGCACAACACGCTTCATTTTCCCCTGTAAATGCAATGCAAACCACGACTAAGATCGCAGACAAGGGCTAACATACGCGACACGCAAAAAAACATGCCTCATATTCTCCTTGCCGTTACGTTAGACAATGCTAAGCTAGGCCTTCGACGTACTTTGTTGACAAAAGCATACATTCAGATATTCTATTTCGAAGATTCTTAAAAAACCGTCGCGCAATTAAACCTACACTGCGATGTTGTTGCTGTCTGAGTGGCTAATTTTTCAGCGGATCGTAAAACGGAAATCTTAGAATTAAGATCGTAAAAATTAGACACCGCGAAGCGTGTCGGAATATTCTTGCATGTACCGCAGTCGAAAGGTATTCCTGAGGATCCTGTGACGTGAGCATGCAAACACCAGACTAGTTGGATAGCTGGCAGGTATGGCTTGGCTGAACATCTGCGGAGTCGCTCGCGAGTCAGCAGGAGTTAAGGACGTACTACGTGCCGAAAGACACTCGCCCACTCAAAATGAACTCTTGCAATTCATCAGGAGCGCAGAAGCTATTTTTCTCGGTATTTTCGAGCGCGAAAGGTGAGCGTCGAAGAGCAAACGCGGAGAATCCGTCAAACTTCGCATATTCGCGAGAACCGAGGCCAACGATGCCAAACTTTACAGATTTCGTCATCTTTCTTTCCCTATAATTATCAGATATGGCATGCTTGTTCAGAGAATGAGTTAATAGTTTTGTGCCTGCTCTGTTCTTTAGGCCAAGGCGATGAGCTGACCTGACCTGACACGTTTTCTTTGCCTTAATTTATTATCCCGTGACCCAAGCGGATATTCATTATTTATTTGCCAGCACCGAACAGGTGTGTTAGACGGCCGCAGCCAAGAAGCCAAAGAGCACTGCACGCGTCGTGGTTTGCATTCTGCAAGAATTTTGTGTTTTGGTGCAGCACAAGATTTTGAAATCATAAAACGTAAATTCGAATTTGATGTTTTGTTGTGCAGTTGGAGGGCTGCGATGGGGCCGAGGAGCGTGGGAGGATTGAGCGAAGACTCAAAACACTTGGTAAGAGAAATCGTTATCATTCGCTTTTGCTTTTGCGCTCGAGCCGCTCCATGCCGTGTGTTTTATTTTTGGAATATGGCGATCATCTTCGGCGTGCTAACGCTCATGTAGCCATGCAGTGACTCGTGCCCATGTGGTGTAGGGCTACACTTACTGAATGGGGGGATGATGGCGTCCGAGATGATACACGTTCACGTAACCATTATTCTTAGGCCAGTGCGACATTTACAGAATTTGGCTTCCACTCCCGAAATAAAATAAAATCGTGAAGCGTATTTACCAACCGAAATTCGTAGACGGATTGTTTTGTCGTTTTTGCCAAAATGGCAAATAAAAGCTGACGGCATTTTTATTCTTTGCTTTGCATAGTTTCAATGTCACACGCGCTAGCGGCAGCTGACACGCAGTCTGTCGTCTTTTTCATGGTTTTCCGCTCGACATGTGCAAATTCGAAAGCGGCTTTGATTTATAGCGTCATTGTACCCAAAAATAAACACGGAAAACCACAAAAATATCAAAGCACGTGCACTCTTGTACATGACGCTAATTGTTATGTATAACGAATCGAGCAGATGTCGTTTTATTTCCTATTTCGGCTCTTTAAATGTTCAAGACGCGATGATGTCATATTTTTTACTGCGCAGTCAGTAATTTCGAGTTCAAGCCTTGACCTGCAAAATTCCCAGTCAAACAATGAGGCGATAAATAAGAAACGTGGTGACTAAATTGGGCAAATACGGTGAAAGATCGAAGCAATAAATAATCACAGAGGTTTCCTTAATCCACATTGTCCAGGATCATCAGCAATTTATACAACGCAAGGATTGATTGCTTAGGCAAGTGCGCAGATGAGGTCACGACTTGAACAGGTCTAATTAATCGTTGCGCGAGTGTTGAGACAAGACAGAACAATGGTCGTGCTCAGAAAAGACCGCGATCGTGATCTTGATTGACCAAAAAGGAAGCTGGGCTGACAGCCCCGCTCCATCACTCTCGTCCATATTTTGCATATTGCGAAATTTCGTGCCATGTACATTTTGCTTTGTTCCATCACAGGGTCTAGCGTTGCCGAGGCTGGAGCCAGCAGCAGCAAAGTGGTGCGCACCTCCTCCAAGCAGTCGAGCACCTCGGCGGATGTGACCGGTGAGTTGATGCCTTTGATTTTGGGGCAGCTGCAGAACTCGCTTCATATTCTAAACACGAGCGGCAGCGCGGGGTGTCTGGCTGCCTCGAGCGATGAGCCTATAGCGGGAAATGTGGTTGCGGGTGGAGGGACGGCCAAGACGCAGAGCAGTAGTTCGCTCCTCGATGCAGCCGGTGGTAGTGGGGCTAGTAGTCTGTGTAATAGCAATAACAATAGCACGGCCACACTCGTGGTCCAGACACCAGGCGCCGAGGGAGACGGCGGAGCCGGGTCTGGAGGCTCTCCGGATGAAGACGAATGCTTGTTCGACTCGGGAACCGAGTCAGGCGAAGATGCACCGCCAGTGTCGTCAACTAACAGACCAGAACCACCTCCCTCCTCCTCTCTCAGTATGCTTTCTTCTTCCACCTCCTCCAATGCAGCTACTAATCCTAACAAACTAGTCGGCGGAAAACAAAACACCACCTCCTCAACGCGGAAGAAGAGCGAGCCACAGGCCGAGTTCACGTCCTTCATGGAAGGACTCAGACACTCGCTCCAGCAGTCAGCCTCCGCACTCGTCCTCTCCTCCACTTCGCCGTCCTCCGAAAGCAAAGACCCGCAGCGGAAGGGGAAAGGCATTTCGATCGGAGGTGGTCGAACGTCGACGGGCGTCGTTCCCTCCCACCTCAGCGAGTCACCCGCATCGGCAGTAGCAGCAGACTCGGATCTCATACAGCAAGTCGACAGCGTGCTCACACTGCTCAAAGAGTCGTTGATAAAAGATCCGAATTACCTGGAAAAGAAGCTGAGCAGCTCAATAGCAGTCGACTCGCGCAAAGGAAAGGAACTCATCGCACTCATCGACAGACTCAAATCTTCCCTGAATAGCACAAAGCAAGAGACGAGTGCTGAAGAGCAGAAAAATACGAGCGATAAAAAGGCAGAAGAGCCCAAGCCACCAGATCTTCTGCTGCCTTTGAACAAGGCTCTTCTGTCCTTTTCCGAGAATAAAACAGAGAAAGCTGAAAAGGCACAAGAACATTTTTTGGAGTCAGAAAAGAAGCCACCGATTTCACTGATGGATGAAGTACCCTGGAAAATTCGGGCGGCCAAAAAGCGAACGCAACAACGTTCGAGGAGTATTGGAGTTTCCCACGAAGAGTTGGAAGCGGCAAGGCGCTTCCTGCAGGAAGAGGCTTTCCGTTCGGCTCTGAAATCAGAAGAACGTCCCGAGGGCAAACATGAAGGCGCTGGTCCGAGCGGCCAGTCGCTGAAGTCAATTCCTGGCTTTCGTCAAATTGGCTGGAAAAGTGACTCCGTCCGATCAGCAAGTGCCAGCGGGGCGAGTGACTCGGACACAGCGGCTCCGAGTTTGGATGACGCTACGGCCTTGTTGTGGGCCAGGTTCGGGGTCTTCAAGCCACATAGGCCCTTTCGAACTCTTTCTTTGGACAATCAAGGAATCAACATGGGAGAGGCCGATTACGACCCAAGCACGATTTTATTCACTCCACAGGAAGTGGCCCAGATCGCCATCCATCGGGCCGCGATCAACAAACAAATGTCTGAAGAGGAGGACCGTCGCCGGCGCCGAAATTCGATTTCATCGCTTCAAGCAGCATTAGAAGGAGAACCACAAAGCCCCAACAAACCTCGGGACTTTTCGTTGGCGCTGCCAAAACCATACATAAATCCCAATACTCCAAGCACGTCGAAGTCCCCTCAAGCATCAGTGAGCGTCAGCAGCAAACCCGCCACGCCTCAGCCGGCCAGCACGGACGACGAGTACGGGCGAGTCATGCTGTGCGACACATCCTCGACCAGAAGCACACCGACACCAGTGGAATTGTCCACGAAGCGTAGCAGCATTGACAATGTGCAGATTTCGCTGAAGGAACTGGCGTCCAACATGTTCCCGCAGCTGCAAATTGCAATCACGCTTAATACAAACAACGGTGTCAGCAACGGTCAGCAGCAACAGCCTAGCGGAAGCACTGCGTCCACGCCACCGACGCCAACAAACAGCACCAACATGTTGAGCCTTGTCGGAACCTCAGCGGGCTCTGTCGGTAGCTCGCCCTCCACACGAGTAATCACGGCCACTCCGACGAGCAGCAGCTCCTTGAAGGGGAATGTGAGCAGTGGCAGCAGCAGCAGTAACAGCACCACGCGCTACAAGAACAAGACGGAGCGACGACGCCGTATGAAGCGAGCAAACACGATCGATATCCCGCAGCCGTTCGAGGGAGGAAATGGCTCGGAAGAGGAAGGCGACGGGGAGGATGAGGACGACGAGCCAGAGACCCCCAAATTTTCTTCTCCAAAGTCGAATCCATTTGGTCTGCACGGACAAGCCAAAGCGAGCGCTTCCCCGACCACGGCCTTCGGATTCATTCCGAAAACTGAAAGCGACAAAAAGTTTTACGCCTTTCTGGAGAAAAACAACGAGGGATTGGCAGCCAAAGCACCCGGGCGGTTTCACCGACCGCTGTCTCATCTGTCGGTGCCGGACGACCACCGAACCAGTCACTTCTCCAATCTAAAAACGTCCTTCGAGTCTAGCACAAGCCAAGGCTCCAGCCCGAGCATGTCGCCGAGTCCACTCTCTCCTTCCGCCAAGCACTCGCATGGACTCGCGCATCCAGAAGACTTGCTGGGTGGCCGACAGCAGCAGTACTCCAGCAAACCGATTTGGGCAGCAAAGAGCGACTCCCTGCTTGCAAAGACTCCGCAGTCAGTCAAGAACAAGTTGCAGGTGTTCGAGAGTGCTGAGTCAGGGGCTTCTACGCCGTCACAAGAGCCTTGGAAGTCAAGCAGCCCCGAGACCACATCACAGAAAATGGGCTACCAGCCGCAGACGAAACCATCTTCGCTGCTTGCCAAGAAGGAATCCTTTGAGAAATTTGTGGAAGAGAACACCCAGCCGGTAACTCAGAGGCGTCCGGTCCCATTGGCTAGAACGAAAGTGAGGCACTTGCCGAAAATAGAAGCACCCGAGCCTGAGTCGGAAGCTCCACCATTGCCACCGCCTCCGCTGCCTCCCAAGACAGGTGTCCACATCGTGCACGCTACGAAGTCGGCGATGGACGCTTTGGCGAGACAACGCTCCAACTTCTCTCCTATCGTGCCTTCAATGAGTGCCTCGGATCAGCCGCCCGTGATTCCTCCAAGAACATCGCACGCGCACGCTCAGTTTAAGTCGCTGCCTGGCATTCCGACTGTGGAGAAGCCAGAAATGCAGTGGCACAGAGCCGGCGCCGCCCCGTCGGCTAGCGGGCCGATGGAGACCAGCAGAACTCCGATCCTTCCTTCAGGTTCGCCCTTCACCAATCCCAAAGTGCAAATTTCGCGGGAGCTGTTTGAGTCTAAACAACGTGAAGCTGTTCTCACGCCTGTCCCTCACCCACCACCGACCTCGCACATCAACGTGACCGTCCCTCTGCACCAACAGCAAAAGTCCTTCCCGCGCTTGGACCTTCCATCAAGCACTTCGCGGTCGTTCGAAGACGAAGGCGTTCCTCTGATGGGGCGAAGTCCATTCATTGCGGTGAGAAAGATGGACAGCGCGAACATGGCGAGTTTGCCGACCGGTCAAGTGAGTTCGCATCAAACTTCCCATTCGCCGTCGCCTGGTGGACAGGTGGAGAAGGTGTCCGTTGTATTTCAGCCGATCGTGCATGGAAAGTCGCTGGACTCGGCGTCTGGCAGCTACTCACAAGCGGCCAATTTTGGCAAACAGCAACTGCACCCTAAGTTGGCCGTGTTTGGCGTCACTCGGAGTATCGACGATGAAAGGGTCGTCAAGGGCAGACTCGAGCTCGAGTCTAGCAAGCAGCCCAGGCAGGAAGAACGGGGCGACGGGAATTACAGCAGCCAAGGTATCATGAACACCGCCTTCGCTCCAAGTAAAACGTCTGCATTTGTGGCTCGGAGATTTGAGAATAAGAGTCTAGAGCCTCTGCCGCAACTTCGACGTTCCTCTACTCCAGCGACCACGTCCGACAGCCAGCTGAGCCCTGGCAGCCCTGTGACACTGATTTCGCCAGTCATCTCTAAAGTCATGAAAGGACCCCAACAACAACGTGCAACTGTGACCAGAAGGGAAATTTCTTCTCTGGGAGCCGACCATCCCAGTGCCCATCGCATTCGTGGTGAAGGTGCCACTGCCTCGGCTGGTGGCGGTGCTGGCAATTCATCCTCTTCAAGTGCGCAAGCGGCGGACACGGCTCGTGTCAACATCAAATCAATCTTGGGACAATTTCAGCAGGCAGAAACAACTGCAACGACACAGCCAAAGATTCATAAACCAAGTCCGAATGCGGTCAAAGTTCTTCCCGGCACGCTCGCTCCAGCTCTTCCTCTGAAGAAGTCGCACTCTGGGGACGCTCTGCTGCAGACACACTACGGGCCAACTTCGGCCCAACATCACCACGGGCACAGTGGAAGGATGAGTCATTTCATACCGAGTGCTATTCAGCAGGAACAGGATGAGCTGGTGCCTCAATCACAGAGTGGCAAGTTTCAACCGTTTCAGAGCCACGGGTTTGTCCAGGCACGCAGTCGCTTTTTGGAACAGCGGGCTCCGGCTGTGCAGTCTCAGGCTTCTGCGCCGCAAAAACCGGTCGGACCTGGGCCTCAGACGAAGTCTTGGGTGCCGCAGTCGTTTGCTGGAGCGGGTGCCAAGCAGGCGGTGTCGCCAAATACAGGCAACCCCTTCATTCCAAGACAACGGAGCTTGTCTCACTTTCCCCCTTCAGCTTCCCAGTCACAAGGCGGACAATTGCAACCCGCGACAGGGTCGGGACAGAACAAGCAGCGAGCCCTCAGTTCCTACGGCTCAGCCTCCTCGCCGTCGATTGTAAATCAAAGCCAAGCCAGCAACGTAAACCGAATCCGGTTTCCACCTCAAAACTCACAGTCCCTGGAAAAGGACGAGCGTTCTGTGGTGGATGACCCCTCGCCCTCCGTCCAGGAAATCGTCGACCAAATCCAGCGCACTTCCTCGGGCAGTTCGATATTCGATCGCACCAAGTCGTTGTACCTTTCGACGCAGGATTCATTAGGTGGAGGTCCGAAGCCAAAGCGCAGACCACCACCGACGGCGCTCCCCAAGTCCAGAGCCCTATTCCCGAAACAGTACGAGGCGCAGATGTCGCCTGAAAGTGCGGAGAAGAAGCAGCGCGAACTGGAAGCGTTCTTCAAGAGTGATAAACCGGCTGAGACCAAGCCGAAGGCGGCAGCGGCCGCGAGCACCTTCGCTCAGTCTCACTACAGAAAATTACGACACCAGAAATCCCACGACGGAAACGAGGGCAGTGCACCTTCGTACTCGACACGAATCCGCAAGTCCGCGTCACAGGGCAAGCTCATACATCGCCAGCGTTCGAATTCCGATGGGGAGGAGGACGTCGACCAGATCTTCGAGAGTCTCTTCAGCTCTGCCGGTACGCTTTACGGCGAGCCCGCCTTGCAGTGCAGTGCCACTGATTGCTGTGCCGTGGTGTGCCACCCACTGACCATTTGATTCATCGTTGCTCCTGTTTGGTTGTTGTTCGCCACTAAACTAACAATTTTGTACAGTAATTCGACTAATCTCGCAATTCTGCCGCGTGGTGTTTCCCTCTCTGGCCGTGCGTTGCGTTGTTCCTTGGTTTCGCCTGTTAGTTGATGATGCTGATGGTGGAATCGCTGAACTGCTGCTAAAATGACTATTCCAAATGCTCAGCCATTTCAATTACATTTCGCCTAATTGAATTATGCAGTAGACTAAAATTGTCGCGCTTTGCGTCGTAGTCGTAAGTGCTTTTGCCACAACGCCTCGGTGTTTGATTGGAATTTATGTTTCTCTTTCATTTCGTTACAGTTGAGTCAAAGAAGGGAAGAGGTGGCGGAGAGATGACGACAGTCACGGCTTCGGCGATCGAGTCAAAGAAGCAAGAACAATCTGAAGCGCAATGTAAGTCAAACCACATCAAAGAGCATAGCGTTCCGGAGCGTATTTTATAGCTTAGTTTAGCGTACTTTGAACCAAAGTGGAACGACGCAAACTGCAAATTACAAAGTAGTCCTGCCCTTGGACCTTTGGATTTCTACGAGTGCCATGAAAATGCAAAAGAGTTCTTCAACGTGTACCATGAAAATTTAATATAATCGTTTTGAATGGGTCATATCGAATTGTACTCAATCAGTCTGTCTTTAATTTGGTGTCCAATCTTGGCTTCTTGCTGGTGGCTGGGTCAGGAAGCATTGGCGGCGGATGTCCGCTCTCTGACGTCGCGCGCTGGTGCGCATGAATTACGAGATATTTCACTCGTGCTATGTCGTATCTCTTGCTCTCTCGGACCCGCAATTTTTGCCAGTTCCATGTGCCAATTAGTATTCAGATACAGATATTCCTCGATTTTAGCCGCCTTTATTGTGAGCTTCGCTCTTCCGTGCTCTTGTAGCTGAGCCGGAACGGAAACGTCAAAGACCATCATGACTTTCTCGACCAATTCCTCGCTGATTTTGTCTAGATACTTGTCCCGTATTTCAGTCAATGACTTATACAAGGCTTTGCCCATCTCCGTCTGGCGGTAGCCCTTGAAGAGTGTCTTCTCTCTCTCCGCGTCCGTGCGAAAGAACGTTTCGGCCATGATTATGCAAAGTAAATTGAGACACGGAACAGAAGAGTGATCAGGTTAAAGAACCCCGCGGCGCGACAACTGAGCTATTATCATCATACTAATACGTTGAAAGTGTCAAGTTTTCTCTTATTTGTCGCTCGATCATTATTACCACTTTTAATAATCCTTAATCAGAAACTCTAGAAAAATCCAACTTTCTCTTTTTGAGCAAATTGGCCAAAACGGGAATATTCGTACTAGGCAAAGTTTTTGGTTTGAAATACGGGACATAAAGCGGAGGAGAAAGTTTCCAGACCCGTTTAGCTTCGATTAGACGAGTTTGAGAAGACTTCATATGCGCGCGTGCTAGACGTGCTTCTTTGTGCCAAAGTAAACTCACGAATTACAGGTTTGGGGTGAATGGATGTTACTGTTACAATTGAGTAGAGCGAGGGTGAAGGGCCACGCTGTGATGACTTACTGACAACTGCTTTGTACTAATCTCCTGAATTAACCGGTTGGCCCGTAGGTAAAGTACAGAGCAAGGCCAGCGGCAGCACTGTGCAGAGTGCTGGCGGTGATGGGAGCACGACCACCAAGACCGTGAAGCAGCAGTCGACCAAATCGTCCACCTCGTTCATGTCTGCTTCTTCCTCCTCGACCGCCTCTGCAACGACTTCAGTCTCCGCTTCCTCCTCCTCTTCAGCCTCGCCATTTTCAAAGTTTAAGCAATTGGACCAGCAAAAGTTAGTTTAACTCATTTCCTCACAAACCCTCCTGACTCTCACTTTAGAGTTCTAATTTCTTTCCGTAACATCTTTACTCTGTTTCATCTTATTTAGTCTATCTAGCACTTCTACGTTTGTACGGTTTCTTTTCTCGTTGCACTTTCTCCCTTCGATGTAGTCTTTCCTTATCTTTTTATGTAGAGTTCTTCGTTTCTCGTTTCTTACTGTTGTTCCGTGAGACAGGCTTCGAACTCTGCGAACAGCGAAATGCCAATTGTTAATTGTAAATCTAAAACTGACTGAATTGCACAAATGAACCCACACAGCTCGCCGTCAACTGCTGCTACCAACAAGGGTGGTGGTCCGATTTTCAAGTTTACGAACGAAGCGTTGAAATCGAGTGCAACGAGTGCTAAAGATGTCTTGTTATATTGGTGTCAGTGCCGTGTTCGAGACTACCAGGTTGTTGCCCCATTCACTTTGAACTGCCTCGCTTTGTTTGTTGGCTGTTTGTTAGTCGTCGGTAGCGTCCTTGATGGATGACGTCTGTACTTGCAGCTGCTTTGCTAATAAACTAACAATGCTTTTATTTAGCGTAAGTATTAATGTTCTCCTTGCTTCTAACTGAGCTTCTACTGCCTACCTTGAGTAATTAACCTAAAACCGCTGTCTTTAATGGCTTGTTATGTTCAAGGTTTTGCAATAATAATCCCTTTGGTCGTGTGTCCCTTGTCCGTGTTTTGTCCCTGAATGTATGCCAGTAAGCTACAAACACCAGCCTCATTTGTATATGACCCAAACTTTTGGGACACGTTGAGCCATTTCGGCATCGCATGAAAACTTCGCATACGTGAATTGTCCCTTAAAGTATAATTCCATTGCAATAAAAAATTTTAAGAAGTCACAAAATTGATGTAAAAATTTTGCCATTTTTTGCAGAATGTAAAGCTCGAGAATTTCTCAAGTAGTTGGAGCGACGGCCTCGCTTTCTGTGCCCTTATTCACAATTTCTTTCCTGAAGCTTTCGACTACAGTAAACTAGACGCTAAGAACCGACGACACAACTTTGAACTGGCCTTCCGTGTTGCTGAGTAAGTCCGTTTGTACATAAATGTACGCAAAATGGAACATTGAACGCGAATTGTTCAGATGAATTGTGCATTGTGTCTTTTTCAGAGAAAAGGCTGACATTTACCCACTCCTGGACGTAGAGGACATGATGGTCATGGGGAAGCGACCCGATTGGAAGTGTGTGTTTACTTACGTGCAAAGCATGCACAGGAAATTGAAGGATATGTGAAAAGTAAACGCGAACGCGAGCGTACGGCGAGCGAGTCAAACTCAAGCTAAGAATCAAGAGCATAGAACGAGCGACCAAAATATCCCTGCGTACTTTCATCTTCTAATTACCCTTTTTCATGTTCTTAGTTTCGTAATTTTATTGTAACCTTTCCATTATTCCAATTATTCTACTGTTCTATTCTGTACTGTGCAGCGCAGCCTTTGCGTCAACTCACTTGAGACTCTTCACTTTACATTTTGCGCTTCACCCACACGAATCGTGATAGTCATATCTTAGACGATAGCAAGTTCTGTTTTCGGACAGACCATTCGAGACTCGAGAGATCGAACGAAACGACAGATGAGCTGCACATGTAGTTAAGCATATTAATAAGGTGCCCATAGTACAGGCATAATAATGTAGTGTGCCAATTGTAAGCAGGTCGATTTAAGCACTTTAGCTGAGAAAAATGTACGTGCCTTTCAGACTAATTTTACTAACAAAGCTGCGATTTAACGTGAACGTGAACTGGTCTCGTGAAGGTGCCTTAATTAAGTTAATTGCCTTTGATTGAGATTTTGTCTTTGAAGAAGAACCAAGTTAGAAACTAACATACTGCATAAATTTACTTTAACTTTAAGTCTTTAAGCCATTTAAGTTTTAATAGCCTCAGCCTAGCTAGCGTTAGTTTGTAGTTACGGGTTGACGAAAACATTGTATAGCTGATTTTTACCTGAATAACACTATGCGGAGGTTGATGTAATGCGGAAGACCGGAATCATTAATTATTATTAAACTAACAGGACTTACCCAAGCCATAAGCCATGAATGATCATGCTACGATTAAGCTGATGCTAATGCAAAATTGCATTATTTTAGTGCACTAGATTTTTTAGTTTCGCTTTGACTTTTGCTTTTATTAAACCATTATGCATTGTACTTATCGTATTGTATTGGATAGAATTTAAATAAAGCATAAACTTGAGAAAAATATATTGATTTATCCGTTCATTAATATTGGCGATGCATTGAACAATTTAACATAAAACTGGTTTGCGTCTTTATTCATACTCACAAATACGATAGCGCAATGAATATGCGCTATTTTACTTGTTCATTATAAAATATGGACTAGGCCATAAGTCTGATTCTCGGTCCTTTAAAGATTAAGGCATAAATTCTTTCCATCTGTCCCGTCCTTCGCTACTCACTACTTAGCTAACTTCAAGAAGATGAAATGCAGTCTTACGACTACGTAAAATACGACTAGTTCTATGTGATAAACAGTGATTCATTAACTTATTTCATTTCCATTTATTAAGGATGCGGCGAGGTTGCATTAACATTAAGTAAAGAATCCACAAAGTAAGAAATTAACACCGCTTTAAATTTTGATAGGACATCTTACAAAGTTTTCGGTTTTGGACAAACAAACTACAAAAAATGACAGTTTAAATAACTTTACAGCAGCATTTTGATGAGTTGATTTCACGAAATTAATCTGCGTGAAATGGTAACTGGTAGCTTGGTACTTGCATGTTACCTTCCGAAGGTAGGAATGAAGTCCAAAATTGCCTTAGTTGTAGGAATTCTCTTCTCATAGAAAAGCATGTATGCTTTACAGCCCAAGACTTGCGATGTCGTGGTTGCACGGAGCTGGCAGTCTGAGATGAGGTACCATCTAAAACAACATGGAAATATGATGATTATCACATTCTTGAAAGTCAATCTTGAGCGTAAGAGTAAATTCTGCATAAAAGTGGCAACTCACCCTTCCCCAATTGAGTTGGGAGTGCTTGACTGTCTGTATGTGATAAAATGTCCAGAATCGGCCGATCCTCCACTGTGACAAATTACAGCTCTGAGCAAATACTCGTAGTCTGTAATCTTGCGTTCCTTGGCCGGTCTCTGATCCATCATCTTGCTCATCTCACTGTAGCTGGAGACGTCTGGCAGGTCTGGATTCTGTTTGATGAGGTCTAAAATTCTCTTGAACTTATGCATGTTGAGGTACAGTGGAAACTCCACATGCTCGTCACGTTTGACACAAACGCCATCGCCATTAAGGATCCACTCTGAACGGTTGATGTGAATGCAGAAAGTTTGTGGCAACTATTTGTCATGAAGGAATAGTTAGAAACTCTTTAATCCAAAATTAGAAAAACTCGGACTTACGCGCCCAAGAGCACTGAACTCGACGAATGAAGATCTGGTAGGTCCACCTAATTTTCGGCAACATCCATCACAGTTAACGTCGTGGACCTGAGTTGGACGCAGACTATACAGCATAAGATCCTCCAGCTTTATGCGACAACCAAACCGTCTTGGAATTGTAACAGTCAGACAATTAAATTTGTCCAGCTTGGTTGGATGCTGCAAGCAACATAATTTATTCATCAGTATGTTTCTGAAAGAGGACTTCCAGCAAATAGGTTTGAACTCACCTGCGTATTGCATGCCATACAAACTAGTTTAGCACCAAGAGTGCCATCAAATGTCATATTCTGACTCATTTTGGTGTCTTCCTTTATGTCAGTCTCATGGATTTCAGTTCTAGAGACGATGCTTCCCCCAATCCAGTCCTTATTTGACCGTTTGCCTTTGGTAACAGAATCTTCATCTTCTGGAATTATGAACTGGTAGCGTCGTTGTTTGCGAGGAGGTCGCTCGCTTGAGCGCAATAAGTTGGATTCAGCGAAGGATTGCCGAGGAAATGTTGCCTCATCCTCTTCAATGTATTCGAATTCCTCTTGCTTTCCTGTATCACCGCCGGGACCAGAACCCGAAGGTGGTTTTCTAGTCAGTTTACAAAACGCAGGTACTTCATTTTGATGTTCAACTTCCATATTCGCATCCACAAAAACTGAATCCTTGAGTGCCAAATTTGTGGAAGAGTGATAGTTTTTGTTCATGTTTGAGCACTCATCAGCGATTGTCTCCATGATGTAGTTAAACGCCTCGTGAGTGTCTTGTTCTTCGTGCGAATTCAGGACAAATTTTCGCATACGACCTTTTCTAGCGGCTTCCAGGTTGTGCTTGGTGAACGCGCAGATCAGCTTTGATGGAATCATTTCCGAAAGACATGAGTCGCGACTGAATGCGATAGCATTGATAACTGAAGAATAAAGTAAATCTCAGGTAAAACGACTAGACCATGTGTGACAAATTCTGTAGGTAGTAAACTTACGCGAGAAAGCCTCGTGAAGAGCTGCGATTACAGGGAACGGAACTTGCGGAGCTGAATCCTCATCATCACTTAGCTCGTTTTCATTGTCAGCAGTCTGGTCATCCTTCCGCTTTTCGAAGGCATCGTTCATTTGATTCCTACGTTCGATCCATGCGCAGAACAGCTTGCAAGAGGCAAGGGCTTGGACGACAGCATTGAAATAGCACGTGTACCCAAAATTCTTTAAGCCAACAATACCAACCGCTTTCCCTGAAAAAACATGTAACAAAAAGTTCAAACCCGTAAATTTCGATAATGAGTAACGCGAAAACCATCGGACCGAGCGACTTACGTCCAATTCCAGTAGAACCCCATGGATTTTTCTTCTTCTCCATTAATCTCTTCTTTCGAACTTGTGGCAGTCCGTGAAATATATAAAAGTATAATACTGTTGCCAAACTCATCAATACCAATCTCGGACTGTACTTATAAAACTGAAAGAACTTGCTATAGACGACTCCCATTTTGTCCTTGATTATGTCGCCTGTTAAAATAAAATGATGATTCTATTAAATTGAAGTAGAAGCCATTGACTTTGGACTCAATTGAACTGGCGTTTATGATTAATCAATGAGCACCGAGCCGACTTTTTCTGGCACTTGTGTTTAAACCTAGGAATTTTAAGGGGACAACGAATATATATCGAGATTTGAATTCAATATGGTAGAAACCAACTAGGTTAGAAACAGTAGGGCGCCTTAAAATTGACCTTGCGCTAAAGTACAGTTTACAGCTTTCCCCGTCCAAAAGTATTTTCCCGGACTATGTTACTTGAAATCTGCGTGATTCGAATCTGTACAGCTGATTCATTTGTTCTACTGTCGCCTTATATATAAGTCATAAAAACGGGTTAGGCTGGGCCTTAAATTTAACGATTTTGGCTAATTGGAACACCCTTTGAAGAAGCCGAAGAATGTATTAACCCTGCTTATTCTTTATGTTGAAAGATAAATGCTACAGCGAAATTAAATATAAGTACACAAATGACTTACCACTATTAACTGAATTGACGAAGTAGAAAAATGTCCTTAGTTCAATTCTCCTCCACAATAACTAAATTAAAACTAAATTAAACTAGGATAGAATTGCGTAATGATTCATAAATCGCTGTCAATGCCCGCTTCTGAGGATTGAAATGCGTTCACATGCAAAGCACATTGAGTTTCAGCGGCAATGAATACCTTTGAAACACATGTGAGCAAATTCGAAGTGAAAATTAATTGATCGACACTTTGGGCTTTCGGGTGAATTCTAATTATGAAATGAAAGTACTTTGTGGCACAATTAATGTAAGTTGAGGGTATTGAGTGTGATCTAAGTCAGTATTGTGCAATCAGTGTAGGATGGATAAGGGTAAGAGTATCGCCGGCAGCGGGATTGGAGGCCATGGAGCAAATGGAGACCGAAAGTCTAATGGGGACGAACTGCCACCGGTAAGTGGAGAAACTTGGCAATTAATTAAGCTTAAACTAACTTTATAGGACCAAAGATAATTCCTTGTCAGCTTTAGACTAATTTGCTCAAAACAATTATTTCAGATTGGTAGTTTAAGCGCAGATTGCAACGCACTCAAAGTCAGATACGACGACTGTTTCAATACTTGGTTCTCAGAAAAGTTCCTTCATGGTGATAAGAATCCTTCTGTTTGTGATGAGTTCTATCAAGCTTACAACCGTTGCTTGGTGGTAAGACAGACAATCGTTTGACTTTGGTTGAAGAAAGTTAACAATAACATAAATATTGAGCGACGTCGTCATTGCGTTTTATTCACGGAGGTCCGCCGTTAGAAATTGGTATAAATATAGTGTTAGTTAAATTTCTTGACTTTTAATTTGATCGAATTCATTTCAACTGCACGGGCGATTAAAAGTATCACAAAAAATATGTATCATGAGCACACAAAATTCGTAACTTTGTTTTACAAGCATGGTAAGTCACTCTTGGTTTGCACTGATTAGTTTCTTGCTCTGAGAAACGAGCTACAAGTTAGAGTACAATATGTACAAACCAGTCAACATCTCTTGAGGTTGAGGTCATTAGGTTTTAAAATAGCTCTTAGGAAGACTTTTTCACAAGAAAGACGGAGATTTCATTAATCTGGAATCTCCGTGTGTTTTAACAAGGAGTGTAACTCTTTGACTTTACACTGATTAGGCTGATCTTGCAATAAATTATCATATGAATTTGGCTTTGCCTTCGCGGTCTTTGGCGTCATGACTTATAACTTAGCATATTAAAGTCTGAAAGTACAGGTTTCTTTTTTATATTTACACGGCTAATATTGGCTGCGACTGTTTTGTTTCAGAACGCGATGGAAAAACTAAAGATTGATGTGAAAGAGGTCAACAAGGAACTCCTGGAGCGTACAAAACAAGCCAAACCACACTCCTCTGCAGGTTAACGACATTTTGCATTAAATTGTCAATCCATGCTGCTTTTCTAAACGTGTGAAATTAGCCATAAATTATAATTACATGAATGCATGAACATCACTGTCCACTTTGAGTGAATAAAACTGGTTTAGTCTTGGCGTAGCAACGGTTCTCCCATTTTTACTCTTCTCTGAGCTTCAAGGAGGTTAAAGTCAAATCCTGAAGGAGCTTCGAACAACAACACAATCGTTGAGCCGAGATTGAATTCTCCAAAGTCTTCGCCCTTCTTGTAGCTAAGTTGACTAGGAAAGTATTTGTCCACGTATGTATTCTTCTTGACTTTGCTAGAGTTTGTTTGGAGATCCTGTGAATTATCGTAATAAGAATCGATTGCGTTAATGCCATCATAAGACGATACGACAAATTCTGGGTTACGAGGGCCTGAGTCTACCTCATCACGATAAACTCGAATAGAGCCGACGTTTGTGGCTCCGACGGCAGTCATTGCAAAAAAACCGTGCTTCCAGTCACCTATGTAATTTGCTCGTTCATTGAGGCTAAACAGTCCAGCAATCCAACCAGCGACTGTGGGATTAACGCTTAAAAGTTCCCCTGTAGAAATAATTACAGAAGGATGTCTGTCAACATAACGGTTACTTAATTTCTTGGACAGGTTAATCTCACCTCCGATATGCCTGCGAAAGTGTACATTCCACTCAACGGGAGAATGAAATCGATGATAATCACCCGGCGCGAGATAAATAACACAGTAGAACAGACTGGTACCTGAGCCCTGCTTCAAGATTTGACTGCAGTAAGATTCACTGTCAATATGCCTCGTCGAGGCTCGCCTTGGGAACGAAAATATTCGGCCCTTCTGATCATCTCCAAAGAGCATTCTTGCAGCATCCTCGCTTGGGACTTTCTGCTCCCATGTCGTGGGGCCCAAGAATGCCGGCAGTGAGTAGGAGACCCCTTTAACTTGTTCGATTCGCCCACAGTCAACCTTTCCGAAATGAAGGATACGTCCATCGCACGGAGACACCTGCAAAAGGAACGGCTCGTTCACGGTCTTCCACCAGAGTTCATTGTAAAGTATTATAGAAATATATCAACTTACAATAGGACTAAACTCATCGATCGGCCTAGTACCAGATTTCAGTCCACGTCTAAAAAATGCTCCCAAATTGGAGTAAGTCGCGAGGTCAGAAACTTCAGCCTCTTCAATAACACAGCCAAACCGACGCACATACCTGCAGGAATCGAAATAGCATTTGAACCTCTGTTACAACGATTTTTTCGAAGACTTTCGAGAACTGACTAACCAATTCAAAAACGGTCCTCGAGCCCAAACAGGCAATTCTACGTTGTTCATCCAACCCCAAAACCGAGACACAGTTTTCCACGGCAGCATCCGATAGCATGTGATCTGAAACAGAAGAGAGAAAGCTACTTGGAATTAAATCCTACTTTTGAAATCTGTAAAGGATTTGATGCGTACCTCCCAGTCCTTGACGAAGGAGTTCTTACGATTTTCTTCAGACGACTCTTCAGCAGCGTTTCGTAAATGCTTTCGGTATTGAAGAAGAACTAAAAAGCCGACCCCGACGGACACCGGAATGGGGTTCCATTTCAGGGTGCGGAAATAGGAGAAGAGTTTGCTGTTGCCCAACCTGAAACGAGCTGTCTTTGACTGTTGCTGCTGTTGCATTTTCCAATCCTGGGTCCAGATGCTTCTCGGAAATTGACGATAATAAATACTTGGGATTAACGACCTCTCACCCCAACCGCTCCGGCGAAGTCTTGCGGTACGACTAACCAACGTTGACTCTGAAAAGCACATTGCGATTGCAATTTATTATTTTTCAGTTAGAATGATATTCCGCGAAAAAAAATCTTAAAATTGTCAATAGAAACCGCCCGACACAATTGTGACTAATTCGGCGTAGACTCTGAGACGGGGAAATAGTTTGTCCCAATGGTTCGAGCCTTCGATGGTGCAGGATTGTTTGTGAATTAACCTACCGACTTTCAGCAGTAAGGCGTACGATTTGTGAGAGACCATTCCAACGGTGTTATGCATCGTGTGATTGCAAAAATTTGCTAGTCTCCAGAAGTCATTGCGACAAGGAACACGGAGTCGAACTTTGCACTTGAAACTGAAAACGTGAGCGAGATGAAGACCAAAAGTGAAGCACATAAATTTCATCCAGAAACTGTCAGTATGTTGAGTTTGGGACTGAGTCAGTCCAGCAACTTCTTGCTCGCTGTCGCTGGCTGCGTCTGATTGCGCGTCCAGCTCGTCCAGTGAAGGGTTAAGAAAAGAAACCTGCTGTGCCGCGTCCTCAGTCGTAATCTCTGACTCTGAGTCATCGAATCTATTTTTGCTATTACGACTAATTTTGCATTTGAGATTGTGGTCACTTGTCTCATCGCTATCTCCGCCGTGAGAAGAGAACACAAAAGCATTGGCCGCAGTCACAGCCGCCGGACCACTGCAACTGGGTCGCTTCCTTCGATTTACAGAGTAGCAGTTCATGCTAAGGACGGGCTGTGACTCACAGTGACCGGACGACGAGCACGACGTTGTCTCAATCATGCCCAGCTTCATAATGCGTGCGCGGGGACGTCTTGTGTTGACTTTATAAACAGAAAGTGTGGAAAGAACCTTCAACGAGCTTCTGTCAGGTTCTATCGATAAGATTAAGAAGTGAATAAACAAACTCGTCCGTAACAAATTGAGCAAAGTCGAAATAGGTTGGAAGAAAGTCAAAGCTGTGTCTCAACAACCTCCTGATTCAGAGGATGGAATGGAAGTAAAGTCTGCCGAATAAAACGGTCGTGATATTCATCGTATCTTGCCCTGTCACACCGGCGTTACTTGTCACGCATAGGCTCCGGTCTGTGCGTGCTTAAGCTATTATTGAATGAGCCATGAAACATAGAAGTATTGAAATTTTTTAATGTCTTCAAGCTCGATGCCTATAAACTTAGCCTTGCATTAGTAGCATTAGCATTAGTAGACGCTGCAGTCAGTGCTCGCCTGACTCTTGAGGTCTGGGTCTCAGTCTGGATAGTCTGGAAGTACCAATTGCAATAACAGGCCAGGCCACCCAGCAGCCGGTTGCTGTCTTGCTCGTCTGATTCATATTAAAGCAATCTAAAACCACAGCAAGTTTCGAACTGGTGAGTCACAAGAATGCAGAATGCTCGAAGTGATAAGTAAAGTTCGACAAGAAAGAGTTTGCAAGACTGTAACAGACGCTAAGCGCTTGGTGCCTCAGATACCTTCCGCGTTATCGGCATGTCACCTTCAAATGAAAACACTTTGTAAATTCGAGAGCGAATGAATAACAAATAACAAAGATTCCATTCAGGCTAATCATCAGGTCGGCATCTTGCATTTGCAGACTCGCTTTCAGTGACCTCATTATTGTTATGAAATACCAAGTACGAAACTAACGAAACAACTCCGTTTTGAGCTCGACCTGGACTTTTAACGGAAAGATTTGTACATCGCCTTCTTCGCAGGATTTCTGGAATAATCTTTCGCAAGCTCGGTTAATGAATGTTTAACAAAGTTGAAAAGTAAACAGGCTAATGTAAATGGACTTGGAACACAGATGTCGAGTTATGACTAAAAATAACGCAGTATTTTAGCATAAATAGACATGTTTGAATGACTTCCATGAACTCTGCCCATTCCAGCGTCAATTCAACAACCTTTTACTTTCTATTCGCAAACGCAGGCGCAGAGAATCGTTTGTATTGATGCCAATGTCAACCGTATACATGTTGTACGTCATTCTTCTTACCTCATCCAGCAGGTTCAAATCAAATATTGCAAAGACGCAGTCGCAGGAATGGCCCAATTATAAACTCAGTTCGGATCAGTAGCGTCCACTTCGATACGTCAGATTTACTTTCATCCACACGCAAAACATGTAGCATATGACACTGATGAATTCAATGCAATGAAGCAATGATGCAATAAATGAAAGGGTTCAAGTTCAAATTCTCAGTAGCATTTCCTAAAGATACCAGCAAGAAACTACCGAGCCAATGAATCAGGCTCTTAAAAAATGATGAAGCCATCAAGTAAGATGCACTTGCTCAACACTTGAAGGTCAACATAACTTTGTCGCTTCATTCCTTCATTCACACTTCCTGTCTGGTATTAAAAGGATGCATTTTCTGATACCAAGACTTATCAGTTCTATTCAAAGAATGAATACACAACCAGAACTAACGAATGCTTGAGAACTAAGGCAGAGAACGGAGATGAAAGCGGCTTAGATCAAGTACCACAGCATGTTTTAATTCTGTTGAGATTGCTTTTGTTGAATGTTGCTTGGCATGACACGGTTTACGTTTGCTTACCGGACTTAATCAATTTACTGTTATCATCTGCTGGCTCTGATTTATTAGTAAACATTGTATCGAAGGTGATCAGACCACCAATTCCATGTCAGTATCGAATATTTCCAGATCCTGTTGCCGCATACAGCGTAGAGGTATAAATACGAGAAAAAATCACCCCATACGTGCTATCAGTACGAGCAGGCACAAGCCAAGTCATAGTCCTTTCAGATTCAGATCCGCTTAACCTTTTGACCCGAACTAATCTTATATCCGTGATGAATGAGAGAACACAACACGAGTCTCGTTGCCAGCTTGCATTGGTCAAAGACTTTTCAATAGAAATATTGACTTACCCTTAAAGACAAGTCGGACCGGTGTCCCAAGGAGCCTTTGGTAGCCTCGCATGGCTCTTTCCATGATTTCACTTTGCTGATAATGGTGGTCGCTTCAACGGCGAATCCGTAATCTCATTTGGAGGATTTTGAGATTTTTGCATGTTTTGTGCACGAAATATTTATCACATGTTGCGGAATTCTGAGCGGGTCTCGTTCCCGCACTGCCAAGATGAGAACAAGAAAGATGAGAGTTGCAACGACGCGACGCAACGGTGATGGATTTTCACCTCCACGCGGAGACGGCGGAGAATTTCTCAAATGGGAGGGATTCGGATCGAAGTCTACGGGTTTGTACAATGCATAAGGCAAGTGAGACCTTGAACTGTTCGAGCAGTGTGACTAACTTTCGACGACGCACTACGCAGAATTTCCACAATTTCATAGCTAAAGCTAGCGAAATTAGTTATTGTGAACGCAGAGGCATTTGCAAGCAGTCATCAACACGGCAAGAAAGAAGTCGACCCCAAGAAAAGTAGTAATTCCAATTCTTCGGAGAATTGAACTTGGCATATTTGATCCCAGGGGAAACGTCCAGGATCTTCAAACTGCCTTAGGAATTATCCTACATCTATCTATCAGCATACAGCTGGACCAATGATACATGCTCGAGCGTCAGCGGCAGCAAGATGAACGAGGGGAAGAGTCATAATAGCACGGAAGCACGAAGGCCGAGGTGAAGGCAAACCAAAATGGTGAGTCGAGGCAATCCACACTAAACGCCATCATATGAGTACATGATCGCTAGACTTTCTGCAATTGTCGTTAAAACTGATGACATTTTTGTGTTACATGCAGATTCATGTAAAAAGTAACAATTCAAGTAACTATAATCTGGGCATATCTGGACATCTGGGTTCGGAAAGAAAGTGACCACCACGAAACTCAAATAGTAAATGTTAATAAAAATTAGGAAGTCTGTTAATAATTTAACCAGTTAAATCCACCATTCTCATTTAGTTCAACTATTAATGATGTTCATTTATTGTTTCATGATAAATAAGATAAAAGATATCCGTTGAAGTATTTGGAGACGACATGACTTAAATAAGAGTGAATGTGGATGGGTGGCGGTGAGACTTAGGGACTTAATTTTATTAAAACAAGTATAAATTAAACGGATTAGGTCACTCTGCATGCTGCATCCATTCTTGCCCATCTATTCATCCATATCTTGGTCCAGCAGAATACTTTTATCTCCTGCCTGCAGATCGGTTATCATTTTCTGCAACAAGTGAATCAAAATAAGAGGTGGGCGACAACTTTCCCAATTCTGAGCAAGTGGACTCACTCCAAGGTCTTTCCTTCGTTGCTTGTCCTTTCGTTTCAGAATGAGATAACAGCAACAGCTAGATAAGGCCAGGGCAACGACAAAAACCAACAGCATCAGCAGTGGGATTGCAAATTCGGCACGTCGAATTCCCTGCACGATAAGTTTCAATGCTATACTTCAGAACAAAAGCAATACGTATTGTGTCCGCGTGGCAGTGACCGGTGGTACTCACCGTGACTGACTCAAAGGTCTTCTCCATTTCCTGCATTGTTTTCGCGAATTCCTCCTGACGATCAGCGGCCTGATTCGTGGAATTGTGTTTGTTGTGCTTCGGCTTGGTCTTCTTGGTTGGGTGCTCAGTAATTGCTGGCGGCACCGTAGTCGTGGTAGTGGTCAAACTATGATGGTCCGCTTCCACGTCGTCATCAGTTTCTTCATCGTTTTCGTTCTCTCTCTCGTCTTCCTCTTCGTCTTCATCCGCGCCAGTGTCTGACGGGGTAGCAGGTTTCTGGGTTGTCGGTGGAAGACTCTCGTCGTCCTCACTGACGTCCTCGTCCTTCTTTGGGGCTGTTTTTCCGTCTCCGGTTCCAGTTCCACTGTCGCCAAAGTTCGAATTTTCCTTTGTCACATTTTGTGGCTGCTGCGTTGTTACATTCGGGATTGTCACTGTGTCATTTTGTAAAATCTGGTTTTTCGGCGAATCCAATCCACCTCCTGGGCGCTGGAGCTTCGATCCCCCGGTGCTTGTCGTATTGCTACTACTCTGATTCGCGTGGCCCTTATTCCAGTACGTATTGACTGTGCTTGTGAACTCTTGTGAATAAAACAGTCCTACGACAAGTGCGAACGCACCAGAAATTATAATTAAAACTGCCAGAATGACGAAGGAGATGAGAACACAGGACTTCTTCTTGACCGGATCATTCTCTGGTCGAATTATATAACCACCATCGCGCTCGCACTGTGGCAAAATTGAGTATTCTTTTGCAGGCTTCATCTTTCTGGAAGCCGTGATGAAAACGCCTCACGTCAAAATTAACTGCTTCAAAACTACACCGTTGCGTAGTAAACGTGACTCGAAATTTCTCGCTCTTGAATTCTCGAATTGCAAATTCCCTTCGAGAAGAAGCTTCAGTCGATTCTTCCTGTATTCCGTGCTCCTTCTTCCTCTGGCGATTCAGCCACGCCAAACTGACTTATCCAATCCGAATCCAGAAGTCCAGATGCGCCGCGAAGCAGTGGAGAACAAACGGAAGTGTGTATGTACGGGCAAGTCGTACTACTGTTCCGACATCCACCAATGAGAGGAGCGTCAGATAAATGCTGATTTAAAAAACCACACTTTTAATCGATTCGTATTTATGGAACAAATCAATTAAAGTTTCAGCCCACGCAGTCCGGTGTAGAGTTTCTGGCCTCCGATAAGTACACGTCGACTGTCTTGGTTTGGGGTTTTGTATGTGTAGAAGATAAACTTGTTAATCCATTTAAATTCTAACATGGACTGATGCGGTGAGAAGCACGACGCTCCAATCTCACGACGTGTTGGGTGGAATAATGTGCATACGAACAATTCAGACAGGCAGCACAATGGAACAATTCCAACTTCGCATGAAGGAATGAATCAAGAAATGACGCTTTCAATGAAGCCTGGCTATTCTATTCGCACTCTGCAGCTACACTACATGCACGCTGGACTGGTGGCTGACTAATTGGAAACGATTTGCAGCATGCATAAATTAGCCCCTACTGGAGACAAAATGTGGCTTTGTGGTTTTCTATTTCTCGCTCTTGTAGGGCAAATAATATTTCTGCTATGTATTGAACTGGAAGTTGGTCTTGGACACGAGGTACATGGGAAGGTGGCAGAAAGGTTGACGGGAAGACCGCTAACGCCAGAGAAAGAAAATACAGATGTGGTCGCAGCCCGCAGCCAGCACCAGCAGGACTCGTGAGCCGTGATTAATGGGGACGCTGCGCTGCTGAGTGGAAGGATTCTACCCGTCCTTCCTCCCCGTTCAGGGATGTACATCTGCTGTCTGCTGTCTCAGCCAACCATGATCAAATCGTGCTGTGACACATACTGTAATTATGCACAGATAAAACAGAAACAGAATCTTAATCCTAATTATGATAATGGACAAGTGTCGAGGAGAAGAGTTGATATGACGAGGGGATAGTATAGACAGAAATGTCGCGGTACTAGCACGACCTGCAGCTTGAGTGCCAGAGAAAGATGACATAGTCGACAGTCGTCGACGATTTCACAAATTTAAAAGACATTGAAATTCGTGGAATTGAGAACTGAAGTTTCATTTTCAAAGACGCTTGTTTCGACCGACCTTTCCAGCTGCCTCGAAGTATGAAGCATGGGTATTTATCTGTTTTGAAGTTATTTGAACAGGTGAAACTTTATTTTTTGCCAATTCGAAAGTTTTGGGGATGCGTTGAGCGGAACAGAAGAGGCACAGAATCGTAATCGGACTTGAGAAGAGCCGATATATGGAAGCATGGTTTGTGTGTCGTGTAAATTGAAATACGAGAACTGACTACATACGCGTGCAAAATTACATGCGAATTAATGCATGCAAACTGCCAGAGTTTGTAAACAATGCCAGCTACCCATTGCCAGCCATGAAAGCTAATGACCGAATCCGTGAAGAGGCAGGGAGAATGACTTCCCATTGACAATGGAGCTGAAATCCAATTAAATGCGATTGCTTTCATAATATTACTTTTATTTTCTCATATAAATAACGAACAAGTGACTTTCAATTTCAAAATCATATCATCAATCATACTTTGTCTTGAGAATGCAGTGACTATCAAATGACAATGCAATGACTTGACTCGTATAATTCAAGAAATTTCAATGTCGTCATATTCGTAAAGTGAAGTACACTCTTTTGGTTACGAGCTTCAGATAAACGTTGCCATACAGGCGTAAGAACTATAATAACAGTGATAAGAAGTAGTGTAATGTAAATATTAACATATATTTAGACTCGTCGTGATCTTCTCCATACACAAAAATAAAGATCAAGAATTTCTCACTCTACGCTACGTACTTTCCTTTTGAATTGGTACATTTAACCATACAAAAAAAGTCTTACGTGTAAATCGTAGTCATCATACAAAAATCATTAGTCGAGAAAATGTCCATATGTCGGTCGAAGAAAGTGAAAACAGAATACAGTGGACACTCTTTCTCCCTCGTACCCTCGTGTTCATTTGCTCATTTCACTGGGATGAGTTTCTACAAATTGGACACACCGTTTCATTAGCTTGCTTTAGTGTTTAGGTACAACATTACTAACGTCTACTTGTATTGGACCAAATTTAGTGTTCATTCACAGGACTTGAGAAAATACTGCGTTAAACTAAACTAGCTAAAGAATGTTCAGAAAATAGAGATGAAGGAAGCATTATTTAAGACCAGAAGTCTGCAAGTGCATTACAAAAAAGGGTCATCTTTCATAAAATTTCATTCCTCAATTTTTCTTTCAGTCGGAGTAGTCAGCATAGGCACTCACAACAATCAGTACAAAATTTAACCATTATGCATATATGCCTTCATTTCCACAAAGACCTAGTGAGATGTGAAAATCAATAGGGCTTCCAAAAGACAAAACTAAAAAGCAACAGTATTAAAAATGCTATATTGATACTAATACTTACTGGATACTGGAACCTTATATTTTAGTCGGTCTCTAGTACAATTTTATTAAATGGCAGAAAAATGCAAGGCGGTCTTAACTTTTTAGTGCGTATTGCTACCATGCTACCGTGTCTACGACTACGTAGCTAAATAGTAAATACTAAGCAAATACTTCTTATAGCTCTTGAATGGTAACTACAGCGTACTAGTTCGGCTTAGGCTTATTTCTATTTCGTCGTTAGTGCCTCATCCCATTGTCTAATTATGAAATTAATGGAGTGCACAAACTTAAATAATATTAATCATTAATCCTATTTTGAATTCATTCACAACGTTTTGTATTTAGTTGCCACTGATTACTTGCTATCGTTAGCCCATATAGAGCGACGTACACATTGGAAGTGCATTGCATTGAATTTAGGTGCAATATAGGAACATGAACTACGGAAGCGGCTTGCATTGGAATTGGAACGAGTAAAAGGTTTTTCATTTTCTCGCCTTCATTTGTGAATAACGTGATATACAACAAGTCTAAATGATACAACTTAGAAAGGCTATCACAGACTTTAAAAGTAAACGTTTTGTGAAGTGAAGACGAATAAAGTTTAACTTGAGTTGACAGAAAAGCTCCTCGTTTTTCCCAACTGAGTAGCTTCAAGAGTTAGCGCACGGTGATTTCATTAAACACGTTTGCTACGAGCATTAATACTAAGGAAAAAAGTATAAAGTAACATCGACAGAAATAGAAATAATTTCAACTTGTGTGACAGATCAATTCTAAAAGAGAGCTCGAGGAAAGTAAAATTAAAGTATTCGGAGCCAACAAGAATTCTAGGGAATGTCGTATGCAGAATCCAATTCAAATATCATAATATCATTCGTCTATCTTGAATACAAAGTAGAACGTATACTTGTCTCATAATATTACTGGCTCACCCGCGCATGAAAAGTAAAAGTAAAATATCTCTTAAGTACAACAAAACAGAAGTTGAATGTTGTTTTACGAGATGTAGTTTGGCTTGTGACTTGGGTTTCTTCACTTTGAGAATTCTCAAGTATAAGTCTCCTCGTAAATTACTTAATTTTCATATACGCGCATATTATGTTAACCCAGAATGTTTCGGTTAGGAAAGTCAAGTACTTAATTTTCGCCTTGTTTGAATACAATGAAATAATTTCTAAGCTTTCACGGGTTGAATTTACTCGGTATAGTGACATAGTTTAATTTCATGTGCTCCGCCACAATTGCAACATTTGCATAACGATGTCTAGCACTTTATCTCACCCAGCGCTTTAGATTTTGTAATATTTGTACTAATCCTAATATGGTTTTCAGTCTATTAGATTACAGTATTTTTTACCTATCGGCGATCTCTACCATTCTTTCTTATATAAAACTATTTGGAGTATGTGAATTAATTGTACGAGAAGTGTATTAGAAGATGAGGCTTGATATACTTCGTCCGATGTACGAGATTAAAGTCCAATGGAAGTAGGTAGATGCAATGAAGAAGAGATGAAGCAAGCCAATTCGTACAACATCTTGCGTTAAAGTCCTTGGTGCAAGAAATTTCCACTGCGCTTCAGAGTGGCCATTTGTAAGACCGCTGGTACCGAGTGTTCCTCCAGGCAGGGCTTCATTCCAAACACCGGTTTCATAGTAGGCCTTTAGCAAATCTTCCTTCTCTGCGAAACGAGCGATTAACCAGTCTGTGAACTTTGTAGGCTCTGTCGGCACCTAGGTAAACACATTATTCCGTTAGAATATTAGTAACACTAGACTAATTCTCCGACTCTACAGTGTAGTTTCTTACAGTGTCGATAGGATAAATCTTGTAATGCAAATGTGTATTGCAAGGCTTACGAAGTCCAGTTACAATTACACCGAGATCTAAAGGTTCACCGTCGGGATACGCAATGGTCATATCGACAATATACTTCAGTGTGCTAGGATGAGTCTTCTCCACGTCTATATAGGAAATTATTAATAGGAAATCATGATCTGAGGATTAATCATACTCTAAGTATATAGTTTACTAGAAAGAGGCTCACTGTTGTTTGGGTTTGGATTTGTTGTGTTCTTTGAGATTCCGTTTGACTTAGAATGATTATTTTCGAGAACCGTAACACCATTCGATTGCGGACGAGATGATGGACCAATTGTGTCAAGGATGGCCTGAACGGCTCCCATCCGGGGGATTGTGACATGTTCAAAGTGTGGTAAATCCTCCTTGACTGCAAACCTACAAGAACAAACAAAGTAGTTAATCTATCTAATCACAGATCAGTTCATTTATCTTTTATACTGGCAAAATGAAACGTGAAAGTGGCCAAAAATGATAACTGAGTGACTGCCGTACCTTTGACTTGCTGCTTTGCGCTTCCGAAGAAACCCTCCTTCAGGAAACAAAACCAGCCATTTACGGTGACAAGGTACAAATGTATCTTGCAAATACTTGGTCAAGTCTTTCACAGTTTGATCTCTGTTGGTTTTACCCTGTATAAAGTTTGCGAATAATTGATCATACAATCGTGTTCTAAATAGTCAGTTTGGGGAAATCAGTGTACAGGAATAAACTTCATTCAATGTAACTTACAGCATTAATGAAGAAGTCCCCATGGAGGTTTGACACAACCCCAAAGTTGGTGTACTTGAACACACGATCCATAATCCAGGTAAGATTTGGTAAGAGATCTTTGCGAGCATTAAAGGCAGCCATAAGTAATGGAACATCACTTGTGGACTGGTGATTGACAAGCGCTAAGCACTCCTTGTCAACCACATACTCAATTCTATCACCTGACTCAACAACTGCACACAAACAAAATCCAATGAGTACAAAGTTCGAACTGGTATCAGGATCTTATCAAGTGTTGAACTTGAACTTACTGTGATATCCTGCAGTGTAGCTCCAAAGTGTAACCATTGACAGAAGCCAGTGAAACAGCCGCCCTTCAATGTACCAATACAATTCTGGACTGTAATAATTTTTGATTGGAGAGAATGAGAACATCCAGAATGCATAAGTAGGAATACAATATGCATTGTTGGTTAGGACAAATAGAATCCGCACAAATGCAATCAAATATTGTAGGCAGAATCTTGACAAGGCACTCAAGCCCTCGATTAACTTGCAAAGCATGATGGCAATTCTTCCAGCTGTCGCAACCCTTTGTTGATTTGTCGGTACTGCAGTCAGGACAGGGGCCAGTAGACGGTCCGTGCAGAGGAAGTGCTGGAACGCAGGAATGGGCACTCAAATGTTTAATCTTCTATTGAACCATAGTCTGAAGGACTCCGTCAACAACTTTCTGAACCGTAAAGAAGTTAGTAGTCCGAATTTATGAACCCTGTAATTAAAATCGCCCCAATTAATAGGATAAAAAGTGCGGAATTACGAACAGTGTGTCTAATAAACGTTGACCCTCGATTTATCCAAGAGAGACTTCAAAGGGATAATCAACTTAATATGTTGTTAGTAGAACTCACGAGGTATTGATGACGTCCGAGTCCCAAAATTTTGTGGTATGGTGACTATAATTTCCTGACCAATAACTTGACAATGGCAATCTCTTGTAATTTTCTTCTTTTTGTTTTAATCTTTGCTGGTATTCAGCTGCGCCTAATTAAATCACAATTCGATACAGCATTCTTATCAAATGCTAGTCGTTAAATCAATTTCACCACTTGTAATTAATTGTACACAGCCGCAGTCTTTGTTCTTACTAGACTGCTAATTGCCGATTTAAATTACGTGTTCCTTATTTGTGAATTACGATTTGTTTTCCTTGTGCAGTGGCAACGGCAAAGGCAAAGCACAGCCGACCGACAGCGTGTTGTGGATATGAAACTTAACTCACTATAATGAATTACGTACGGCACGGCAACGGCAAAGCGATTGACGACGGTCCGAGTCTAATGAGTCACGTAGTCTAACTATGTGCCAATAACTGATGCGTTCTCATTCTGATCATGGAATTTAATTCCAGTTAGCTACAAGATATCGTAATTGAAGCTAATTTGTCGGCCTGGCCGTTGGTTGTTGTGCACTGCACACTGCACTGCAGGATTACAGATTGATGAATGATGAATGTCTGCACGTTTTTACAATCCCACTACCAACTATTATACAATCGCACCATACACTGTTGCTAGTAGCCAAAGCACTGAGGCTACAACTTTACCCACTCGCAATATTTTGGACTTGGGCCGACGAACCGTGATACGATTTATGCGTGCGTTGTGCCGTGTGGCAGACTAAAATGCAGAATCGACTGACTCCTGATTCAGACGAACGACGGCTATAGAAATTATGTAAACTGATGGATTATGCAGAAAATAATTGGAGTGAGCTTAGTTGTCAGGAGTTAACAGTTTGTAGACACAGCAATAAAGGGTGCATTGACAGTGACAGACGAATACGACGTGCGCAGCGTCGAATAAAATGATTGAGACGGCGAGACCGAGACTGAGGCTTTTGTATTCTAATTCTGACGGCCACAGTTCTGGAATATGTGACATGTCACGACGCTTACGATGCCGCTGCGGTGCGGTGCAAAACTGGAAATGGAAAGAACCCGTAAATCGTGGAACTGGAACACGGCAATGAGGAGAAATACAAATGTATTCTACACGATTCTCACTGCGGTCTGATGCCGCATCGCGCTGCACCATAGTATTTCGGGGTTTCGGTTTTATGGAAACATCAATACAGAGAACATGTACACACAGACGGGAGAGAGGCATAAAAGTGGATATGGTAATGTGCAATGGTGAAATGTCGCTCCAGGAAAGAGAAAGCGATAAAACCTGTCTCCATTGACGCAGTCTCAATTCAGAACTCAAATCTGTTTCGTGTGTACGGATGACGTGCATTCATTTTACCCCAAATGGTTTAGCGTTTGTTTACAGATTAACAAAATATACACATATTACAATTTACAGTGCAGCGCAGTTCGAATTATTTACGGCGTCCCTTTCTCTTGACCTTACAGTTTGGGAAGAAATCTCATGTTTACGATTATGCACCACCTCAGAAGACCTTGAGTGACCTTCAGGCTCGTGTGTAGTTTGAAGGATCAAACGATTACGAACTGCGCGACTCACCTTAACCCCTTTTCTCCATTGTTTGGCCTTTGTACCTGCACCTTTTTATCGTAGCAATATCCAACGTCCAAGTCGAAGTCCTTTTGAACTTGAACTTACACCAGGCTCAATCTCAACAAGTTCAATCCCTCACAAGGTTTAAGCACCGTCTGCGTATTTGAACCCGTTATGAACTTTGAATTCTGGAGAAGGAGACACCACACAAGTAGACAGGCTCCAAGTACGGAACATACTCAACTCAGAGTCGATTGTTTACGACCTGGATGATGCCATGCGAAAGTCGAGGTACGTTTATCGGGCCGACATAGAAGTCCTGACCTCCTGCATTTCTCTGTCTTGTGACGAGGTTTTACTTCTTGCTAGCGCGTTCGTAATCGAATTGTGTGTGCCAATTCCTTTTTGCAACGATGCAGAACAGAAGATGGGCAAATGGGCATTAGACAAAAAATCTGCGAGTTTGGGAGTTTGAATGCAGAAAAATTTGCAAGGCACATGTTCTGCAGGCATAACTGCAGATTGTTTATAGTTAGAAAGCCCCAACTGAACCATGAAGCTGTGCCTGCGGATGTGCTAATCAATCATATAAAACGTGCATCCTTTTAACAGAAATAGCAGCCTTCTTCATATTTGCGATACTGGTGTAATGCTGGTTTCTATTTCGCTGATTCATGAATGTAAGCTATTACTATGAATTGAAAACGAATATATAATGCATACATTGAAATTGAGGCATTAAATATTCAACACGCTGTAAATTGGTAGCGTCTTGAGAGTCTGAGTTACGATTTGGTGTCCCACGCGTCAATAACATTTTTGCACGATTCCTTGCAGCTTGTCATTTTTTGACCTTCAAGTTGCGATTGCTGTTGCTTTGTATAATGGTAATTGACAAGCGCCGCTTATGAGCTGCGGCGTGAGTCACAGTCTTGGCATTCTAAGAGATGGCAAGCATGACTCTTGGCTGTGAAATAGCAAGCATATATCTACAGGTGTATGTGTTATTGAAATTGATCATGCTTGAGAGCATTTACTGCCGTGCCGCAACGTTTATCCTTCTTTTCTGGTTTACCTTTACAATTTGACCTTTTTAAACATCGTCAGATTTTGAGTACAAAAGGCTAACTTTTGTGACTTGGTAATGCATGGGACAGATGCACAAACGGAGCAAAATTCTTATAAGTGGCTGGTTGAATGAATTTCTCAAAATAGGTGCAATTTATTGCAAAGTTTGTTTTCAATTGTTTTGCATGGCACTCTTCCTCAGGTCTTATCCTGAGAAACCGACAGAATCACCTCCCATAATGTTGATGTGCAAGACTTTGCCGTCATCGACTCGCTCGTTTTCAGGGATGCCAATTGCAGCAGTTGTGACGTATAGTCCAAACTGACCTTGATAATCGCCAAATGCAACTGAGGACGGGATTCTGACGGTGGGAATACGAACAAAGTCGACCACCCTCGCTAAAGTTTTCAGGAAAACAATATTCATTGAGTCATGTTATAGAAGACTGTTATTTCGTAATATTTCATGCGTACCAGTTTGTGTGTTGATCTTGACAACTCGTCCTCCGCCCCACATGGCTACCCAAATGTACCCATATGAGTCAATGGCCATACCGTCTGGAACTTCGTTCATGTCAAAGTCTTCGTGCGTTGCAGTGTCAATTAAAACCCGCTGATTTGCTAGGAAACAGAAATGGCGGATTAACTCATGGCTAATGTAATGTTACAAAATTCTGGGGCGTACTGAGAGTCCCCGTCCTGACGTCGTAGTCGAAAATGTAGACTTTTCTGCCCTCGGAGTCATTAAAGTACAATTCGTCGGCGTTACTGTTGGAAAAGGCCATTCCATTCGACAGCGTGAATCCTGTCGCAACTTTGGTCAGCGTGTTGCCATCCAGTCTGTAGAGTGAACCACCTCCGGCGACGACGCCTCCATTCCCGTCTTCAAGTACTGTGCCAATGAACAACCTGCCTTGCGGATCGGCCTTTCCGTCGTTGAATCGCTCCTGGCCACCAAGCTCAGGTGCAACCGTGGCGAGGAGTGTCCGTTCCCCGGTCTGCCAATCCAACTTGAATAGTTCGTTACGGCGACTCACGATAAACTGCCCCGGTTCGTTCTTGTACGGGAGGATGACTGTCACCAAGTCGCCTACGCTGCGTCTGCTCACCACTCCGGTGGTGGTGTCGACACGGCAGTACTCTCCTTCCGTCGCGTCGATGTAGTAGAGCGCCTTCTCCTCGGGAATGTAAACCGGGCTTTCACCCAGTTCGGCGATATGTTGGTGAGACACAACAGAAATGGTCGTGGACACGACTGGTGCCCTTATCTGTGTAGACATTTTGAAATTAGAAATACTGAATTGCTTAACACAAACAGAAACAATTAATGTCAAAGCAAAATTCAAGTTTAGCACGCTTGCCACAGATTGGATGAAGATTCGTTATGTAATCAGCCTTGTTACACGACTATCGAATGAAAGCTAGCACGTAAATCTTCCGCTGCATAACGTCTGAACTTGTATCAAATGCGATTGTAATTGATTGATTTCGATTCTTACCTGGCCCTCAGACTGGTTGATTGAAATGGCGATAGCCAAGACGCCCAAACTCAGAAACCGAAACATCGCGACGCTTGAGAATCGGGAGCTCGTCCTTTACTGACACAAGATGGATAACTGGCAACTCAAGCAACAGGAATGTGACGAACGAATTTCCAGTGAAGTGTGCACTAATTTATAAGGTTAAAACATGAACTGACAATGTGCCATTGTGAGAGTGCGAGGTAAAGCGGTAATAAAAGCCTGGCACTAATCTGCATTCGTTAAATCCTGATGGATGTGCCGAAATTAGGACTTGACATTTTTATGGTCCTATTTGCATTCGGTATTCCGCTTCTGGATCTGGATAGAATAGCTTAACGTTCGCGAAGACCTTGGATAACATGAGCGTTCAATGATTTATGACTGAATGTCGAATGTGTTAAAATTACTTTCCGGCAAGGTGTGGGGTCTCATGCAAAGCCTTTGATCCAGAATAATTCAGGTTGGTGGGCTGTGAAAACAACATTGGAACTCGTTATGAACTCACCATTGAACAGGCTTGACATGGAATCCTGGAAATCATGATGAATTTATTCCGCTGCTCATGGAAAGTGCAATCATATTTACTAGTACATAGCTTGACTTTTCAAATTTCAAGCCAGTTAAACGCTGATTTCTGGTCCAAACTTGCAAGGACACCCTTTGGGGACATTCACACTGCCAATCTTGCCCACCCAATTGGAAAATTTTAAAAACCTTATATTAATGAAGTTCTACATGAATTCTAAAGCGATTTGTGTGGGATTCGTCAGAACTCTGGATTCGAATCCCATCAATAAACTACAATCCGGATTCCTATTTTATGTAAAAATCGGCTCACATTGAATGGCATTAAGCAAGAGATACAATGCAACAACACAAAACACCGCACCGGAGGAAGAGATCTGTAATGCATGCGACGTGAATGAAACGTCGCTGTTTTGGGCTTTGTGTGAATGTAAAATGGAGATTACAGGAACAGATTAACTCCTGGAAATCCAGGTAGTCGTTTTTATTAGACTCAATCATTTAGACGCTAATAGTAGCACCAAGCCGGCTGCTTGATGTGAACTCTGACATAGAAACCGGACACGTAGCCGGAGTTGTCTCCCAGCAGGAACCAAACATTGTTTCCTCCAACCGACTCGCCAACCACTTTGCTCCGGATGTTGATCACTCGCTCACCAGGAAGCGACCCAACAATCGAACTTTGTGAGCTGGGCTGCATTCTGACATTCAAACTGTCTGCGGTGACTTTGCCAATGCACACTGGACTGCTTTGCCCATTCAAGTGCGTGAACAGATCTTGCCAT